>JAFBJS010007029.1:279483-385641 GCA_016785265.1 Paraplagusia blochii
ACTGATATCTGACAAAAAAAAGTGAGTTTTATTTATTTTGCTGACTGAATGCACAGGGGCAAAGCATGGGCAGATGAGGGCAGCGCTCTGGGGCCTGATCGTCATGCACGTGACATTGACAGTCTTGACCACTATGCTATGGAACGTTGGGAGGTGATTCTGCATTTCATGGTGGGATCGACCAGTGCTGCTGTCAGCCAGGATCTGGCACAGCTGCTGGTTCAGGCAGGACTCATGAAGAGGTACAGCAGAAATATTTGTTTCAATAATTTTATAAAATAATTTAAAAAAAAGTCCAAACTAATCTTCAACAACATTTTATTGGCTGTTTCATTTTGTTTGCTGTTGTTCTCTCTGCACATGTCAGTGAGTCAGGAGAAGCACCCTACATCACCTCAGCTGGTTTCCAGTTCCTACTGCTCGATACTGCCTCTCAGCTTTGGTACATTACCCTGCAATACTTAAAAACTGCACAGGTATGTTTTACAAAGCTGCTACGACACGGGTTTAAATGAAACGGAAAAAAAGAAACACTAACTTAATGTGCCCTAACATTTTGGGCTACATGCGACTATCATTAAGCAGCCGTCATGTCAGTCATGTAAACTTATTCCACTGCAACAGAATACATTGAAGCATTGTTTAAAATGTAACTAGGACACACTTAGGTATATAACTTTGTCTGCAAGAATAGCTATGTTTGAAGAGACTGCGTCTGCGTTGTAGGTACAGTTATCAGTTCTCCTCTCCGATCATCTCATCACCAGTCAATTTTTGTATTGATGATTGTTTGCTCCCTTCACAGCTTTGTTTTGGATAAATTCCCTTCTGTAATTTCTTTTTCCCACCAATCAGCTCTTTTTTTCAAATAGATCCCTCCTTCACTGCTAGATCCTATCAGTTGTCTTGCTTATTACATCCAATCCAAACCTGAACATTCATTTAATTTATTCCACTTATCCATTACCATCTCAGGGGCAGCAGTCTCCACAACTGCCTCCCAAATCACACTGCCCCTTGGGTGGTGAGCCCTCTGGGATTCATGTGTGTCGGGACAGTGCTATGATTAGAATCAACCTGGCAGCTGGCGTATTGGGAGCTGAAGCCGTCTAAAACACTAGGACAACAGAACTGCAAAATCTGAACATTCTTTCCCTTAAATCAGACCTTTTTTTCCTGATCACTTTATCTTCTCCTTACTGTCAAATCTCTTTATTTACCTTTTTTCCCAGCCCAGAGATTCCTATTTACACTATATACACACAACAGAATTTACACTTGAAATTGCTCCCACCATCACCCCTTAATGACGAGCTGTCATTAAGGGGTGTCATTAAGAAAAAACCTCTGTAGCACTTCAGTACTTGTGAGGCATTTTCATAAAATTGTTTCGGCAAGAATGTTCTAACTTTCGATTATACATTTTTAAAACCTTTTCCCCAGCAAAGAGGATCCACAAAAACTATGGCACACAATAAGCTCTCTTCTTTACCTGAATAGCCTGGAAATGGCTGATATCAGAATGAGAAATTAAGTGATTGGACAATATTGTCATATCATATACACCGTGTTCCAAATTATTATGCCCATCATATTTTATCAAATTTTCCATTTTTTTTTCATATGACTGTCATCATGATTTTCCAGTCACCAACCATTATAGAACAATTCAAATGTTTTTGAATGAACCTCCCAATGATAATAGAATAAAGAATCACAAATACAAATGTATTTTCCAAATTATTTTATGCATAGTTGAGTTTCCACACATTTTAATGTTATAAAGAGCATAAATGTAACTGAAATCAAGCAACTATTTAGATTAAACATTATCCCAATTGTTCTTGTTGGCGCCATAGCCTTGTTTGCATGGGGTGGCCATCAACCAACTAACCATCCACTACTCCATCCATCTGGTCCAATCGAGGGTTGCACAACATTCATCGGTGAACAGAACAGTTTTGAAGTCAGTCTTCAGGTATTGCCTGGCCCACTGGAACTGTTTCTGCTTGTGTGCAGTAGATAGTGGAGGTGGAATCGAAGGGTTACGCACCAATGCAAACCTCTGGAGGACCCTGGATCTTGTTGTCCGGGGCACATTGGAGGCACCAGCAGCTTCAAAAACGTGTCTGCTGCTGTGATGGGGCATTTACAGCTGCTCTCTTGATCAGACATATTTACCTGTTAAAAAGAGTCCTGGATTTTCCTTTATCAGCACGCACACGTGATTTTGATTGTCGTCATACCTTGACCCAAATATTCAACTATTTGTTGCTTTTTAGCAGGTCCTTCTTCTTGCCTATCTTAGTTGAAAATGGCAGCCTGTTTAATAATGTGGAACAACCTTCTTTACTAGTCCCCCCTTTAATTTCAACCTAAAAGGTTGAAATTGAAGTTAAAGTAGTTTGAGAACAAATCATATACTGTACGTTATGTATCTTGATCTGGGTAACATTGGAGAGTTATATTCATTTTGTTTATACATGTTTTAAAACCGGCTTTGTTGTGGAACTGATTTGTTACATGTGTGTTGTAGTCTCGAGGAATGGACCTGGTGGAGATCTTATCTTTCTTATTCCAGCTCAGTTTCTCTACACTAGGCAGGGTGGGTATACTACAATAATGTTTTATAAGCATGTCACAGCATAAGGAATAAAATGGAGACTATGCTAATTGTAAACACATTTTTCTGCTTCTGCACCAAAGGATTACTCCGTGGAGGGCATGAGCGACTCCTTACTCACTTTCCTGCAGCACTTAAGGGAGTTTGGACTGGTCTTCCAGAGAAAGGTGAACATCAGACCGACACGAATTGCTTCCATGATGATGTTCTTATCCCATAAAAAATAGGTGGAGATTAGAGATGGCTGATATTATCACCTCGACTGTTGCATAATTATCTGTAATATCATTAGCATTTTCACAACATGATGTGTTCTCTAAAAATAGTTATTTTGCTTCACACCAGTGAGACAGATGCCTCGGTGCTCTGAAGAACTTCTATTAAAACACAATAGCTGTAACTCATGCTAAAATCCTTAATTGCCAGCCTCTCCAAAAATTCCATGATGGCTCCAGTCACTAGATAGCAGAATCGCAGCACATTTCATAAATCTAGTTTGATTATCAGGGCATTGTCTGCATGTGTGCACATCAGTATGTACAGATAAATAAATAAATATTATCAAGCCTTCAGTAGTGTTTGTGAGAAGGTGAGTGAAAAACATTCTTTTCCTTTGGGGGGGGTGTTATGGCAGAAATTGTGAATCACTGCTACAACCACTCATCTTAGTGAGTAGGGCATGATTTACTTCCTCTACAAACGCCCTGTTGTACCATTATGGTTGTTTTATAATTTAAGTGAAATCCAGGTATTGATATATTGGGTTTCATTATTGAAAGAGAAACGTTAACAATACTGATATTTCATCATTATACTGATATTAGTTGTCCAATTTGCATTCTACCTATGAATGTATTTATAATATTATATATATATATATTTATAATAATATTTAAAATTTCTTAAAAATAATTTGGTTCTTAGTCAGGGAGTTTAAATGAAAATGCAATGGCAAAGTATGTTATCATGTGCTTGTGTAATTTTGTCTCACAATAATAGAATAGTGTAAAATAAAACTGAATATTTTTATTCTCATTTTATGACTGTGTAATACACAAGTACATTTGTCAAGCTGTATCATAGAATATGTTTAGCAGTCTAAAAGGGGCAAAAAGTTTGACATTTTTCTAATTAGTTAATAGTTAATAACACCTGGCCCCAAATATGCTTCTTTTATTTTACAGACCAGCCGCTGCCACTGCTGTCAGTTTACCATTACTACAAAATATTTTGCAAAGTGTAATTAAATCTAATTCTGTTGTTTCTCTGTCTTTGCTGCCAGAGAAAATCCAGACGGTATTACCCAACTAGATTGGCCATCACTCTGGCGGCAGGGGTGTCAAACACCGCTACCAACTCCAGCACGCTATCCACTCCCGGCACTGGAGATGCAGGCTACATCGTAGTGGAAACAAATTATCGTATATATGCTTACACAAGTATGTCTTAACACCAGAGCCTTCCTTCCAAATTGATAAAATGTTCAGTTTCCAGTTGATAAAACTCGTATTTATCTTACTTATCGTAACTAGCAGTCCTTGCTTGTCTGGTCCGTCTAGATTCAGAACTACAGATTGCTCTGGTGGCTCTCTTCAGCGAGATGCTCTATCGCTTCCCCAACGTTGTGGTGGCACAGGTGACAAGGGAGTCAGTCCAACAGGCCATCTCCAATGGCATCACTGCACAGCAGGTACTGACCTACGAGCTAAGAAACTTCCATCTAGTGTCTGTGTTAAATGGTTTAATAAATGTGGCAGATAGGGTTTCTTTGTGGGAGTATCTCAAAAAGGTCAGAACACTTGCATCATATCCAATTTAACTTAATTTAATGTAATCTAAACTAATCCAATCCAATCTATTCATATTTAATATATCTGTCCATACCATTTCACTTTCTTATCCGTTGCTGGTTTGCTGGATTGCTGGGGGAACAGTATCCACAACTGCCACCCATATTACACTGAACTATACTAACACCTCATCAGTCTTCTTGCAAGTGCTAACCTAATTTAGTCTGATTTGATATGATCTAATACAATAAAATCCCAATGGGCTCACCACCCACTTATGGGGCAGTGTGACTTGGGTGGCAATTGTGGAGACTGCCACCACTGTGAGTAATAGATACAAGTAAGTACAGTAATAGATACAGTATCTACAGTAATAGATACAAGGATGAAGATGAATGAATGAATAATACAATTCTTGGCTAAGCCAAATGAAAATGAGCAATCCCTGGTTGTAAACTGAAACAGAAAAAGACTATTATGCCAGCATTTATGGCTATGACTTAAAAAAAACTTCAAATAAATCACAGCATTGCATTTGGATAAATTAACATGTTTCAAAGAACAATTAAAAGAATATGAAAATATTTATTTAGTAAATTCCAGTGATGCATAAAACCTTGTGGTGGAGTCAGCTGGTGTGAAAACACCTTTTCACATCAGTTGCCAGGTTCCAACTGAGGTGCTCTGAGCATAGCACCATCCTGACCCACATAACCTTCAATGGGCCGACCACCAAAAGGGAGGATCACAGTATGGAGCAGTATAATTTGGGTGGCAGTTGTAGAGACTGTTGTTCCAAGTAACTGATAATAGGATGAAAGAAAAATGACAAAATATGGTGGCCCAAAACATGGTAGCAGTTTCAGTCATACACTACTGTAGACTAATTAGCAATGCACATTTTCACAAATCACTATCCATGGGTTTTTCCTCAGATATATTAGCACTTTCAGACAAGCGACCAGTGAAGGTGCCAGGTCCTGCTGGACGTGTTGTTTTGATGACAAAGGTCTTTCAGACTAAACCTAAATATGCATTTTTGGGCCAGTTTCAGCTTAAAAATTCTTACAGCTCGCTTGGGCAGTTTGTGGCTTCATGGTTAAGGAAACGGACCTGGGTCTGCAAGTTCGAATCCCCCCACTGCCAAGTAACCGCTGAGGTGCCCAATGCATAGTATTGTGCCCACACACTGCTCTCAGGGCACTGACTCAGGCGGCACTCCCCTGTTCACTACGGTGACGGGTAAAATGCAGAGGCATAATTTACTGAAGAACATTCCCGAGTGATTATAAAGTTTTTTAAAATAATAATAATAATAATATAATAATAATAAATATAATTCATCCTAATTTCATCTAGTGTGAGAGGTCAATTATGATACACTTTATTTCTTCTGGAAAACCTATTTAATAATCAAGTTCAATATGGAACCTCTACAGATCATTCACTTTCTGAGGACCAGAGCCCATCCAGTTCTTCTGAAACAGGTAAAACAAGCTGTTGCGTTTCTTTGTGTTCGCACGGGTTTCAACCTTAGACACATGACAGTGTAAAAAAATTTTCCATTTTTGTTCTTCAGACTCCAGTGCTGCCTCCTACAGTCACAGATCAGATCCGACTGTGGGAGCTGGAAAGAGATCGACTGCAGTTCACAGAAGGTGAGTATGTTTGGAGTTTAACGTGGGTGTTTTATCTCAGTATCTCTGTACAAATCAGCTTTTGTCATAATGCATTAACGCTTTCATAAGTACTCGTACATTCATATGTACACTTGCCTAAAAAGCATTTTTATCAAACATGTATATGTAAAATATAACATGTATATGTTTTAAATATAATTTCTCATGTTTTTTTGGTTTGTTTCTTTTTTTCAGGCGTGCTGTACAACCAGTTCCTCTCTCAGGCTGACTTTGAGGTGTTGAGAGACAGAGCTCAGGTTGGATTTTATTTATAATGAAAAAGATTCAGAATTCTAGCTCTAAAATTAGGGCTTAAATAAATCTATAGCATAAAGCAGTAGCACTGACGCCCATCCAACAACTTGTCTTTTAGGGTCTGGGATGTCTGGTGTGGCAGGATGTTGCACACAGGGTGCTGGTAGTGACACCGCAGGGACACAGTGAAGTCAAGAGATTCTGGAAACGACAAAAGTCACACACGTGATGATGGAGAAAAAAGGAACTTGATTGATTTTTATTTTATGGGACGAGCTGCTGTACTGATTAGCCGGTAACTTTAATACTTTGTACAGGTTTAAGTGTGGCAGTCCAAATCTCAACAGTTGCCAGTCATGTCTGTTATTTTTCACTCAAACACAAAATCAATAAAATAAAATCATGTTATTTGTTAGAAAAAACCCTGATAATAGTATTAGTACTGACTTTTCTTCAGTTTTTAACCAAATCTGTCTCCCAGTCTGTATGCCAGTGTGTGTGCATATGTGGGAGTAAGCGATAGAGAAAATATCTGGAGGACCTGAGTGAATCACTGCATTACAGGGGGAATTGTGATGTAAAATTGAAACAATATGCAAAAACATGTGGGATTATTGTTAAAGTGGCCACAAATAGTACAACAGAATTGTGTCCGAGAGTGCAGATGAGGCAAGCTCAGGTCTCCTCAGAGGAAAAGGGAATTAATATTTGCTCATTAATTATCGATAAAGGCAACTGTAAATTATGTGTCTCGCACAGGTTTAGATCACAGTGGTGGTGTCTTTTATAATTACTTTCTTGTCCTGGTAATTTCACTCTGGATGCATCTCATGCTACTATATATCAACTGTCCAGCAGGAATACTGGTGGTTGAGAATTGGGATTATGGAAAACGTTAGAACTTTTATTTGGTGCTGTACAAATACAGGGTGGTTGAGCTTCCTAAAAGTAGTAACCAAGGGAATCACAACAATTTTTCTATCTGTATAAATATTTTTTTTATATATATTTGTTGGATGTCCTGTTTTGGCTACTGCAACATGCTGGACATGTTCTTGATGGAGAGAGTTTATAAAGTGGTCGGGGGGTTGGTTGAAAACAACAAAATGACGGCATTAGAAGAGAGCGTTAAGAGAAGTTGCAGTTTGCAAATTACCATAATTAAGAGTGTATGCTTGTAGTACAAAACAAGATAACAATTAAGTATAGGGAAATCATTGACATAATTTCTTTTAAATGTTAGTAAATATTCATTTACAAAGGTTTGTCGGTAATACATTACATACGGAAAAAGTCTGAATCTATAGTTTGATAGATTAAAGGAACCCGAAGAGGAAACTCTGAACATAGGAAGTTGTGGTTTAAGACAGCAGCCAGGAGTACAGTAGACCTTACTGCCAAAATAAATTAAGCACAGAAATCGATTAGCATCAATATTCTAATTAGTGTGGAAATGATTAAAAGATTACTGCTGTTTTGACGTGTGTTATAAGTTATAAGACAGTAACAACAGAAACCTGTCACATGTTGTCCCTTTTTCAAGAATTGCCCCAAGATTTGCCGTGGCCACCCTTGAAAAGACAAGCGGAAAGGAAAATAAGAAGTTTTCCTTTGCATTGCTCCTTAGCCTTAGCAGTTAGCTAAGCATCCCCATCTCCCCATGCATTCTCCATATACTATTCTGATTTCAACTACCTCTATGTTATCCCTGACTGCATCCATCTCCTCTTTGTCTCCTACTTTGTAGCTCCATCTCTAGGATCATTCCTCTACCAATTTATCTACTGTCTCTTCTCTGAACATGTCCAAACCATCTCACTCTGGCTACTTTACCCTTTTCTTTAAAAAGGGTTCCCTTTCCTGTCAGTCTTATGTCCTCATCCATGATCCTGTCCATCCTTGTCACTCCTAAAGAGAATACACAGAGAAATCCATGGAGCTTGTGATCTGTTTGCCCAACAGACAATTTCTACTTGAATGGGGTTATTTAGATTAAGAGAAATGTATTCTCTGCAATAAATAAAATATACAGAAGCTTAATCATCAATTATATCACCTTAGTACCACTATAACTGTCCTTAGTGTTTAACAGCAATAATTCCTCTTTGGTGCTCTTTATTAAAGATGTCCAATGATATTGTCCGACTGATATAATTAGCCCAATAATTGCATAATTACAAACCAGCCACAAGGGAGCACGAGCCAGTGTTTTAGTGCCAGTCCCAAGATAAATGGTGAGGGTTGTGTCAGGAAGGGCATCCGGTTCGGTTGGGACCCAGGTTAACAACTGCCAACAGTGCTGTTAACCTACAGGGTATTGTTGGAAATTGGACTACTGTTGGTCGAAGACAAAGAAGAAGAGGAAAGCGATTGATTAAGGCAAAGAGGGAAAAGAGGAAGGTTAGAAGTGATAGTCTAAAGGTGGGGACCCTGAATGTAGGTACAATGACAGAGAAAGGTAGAGGGGCTAGCTGACATGGACACGGAGAGAAAAAGAGTGGATGTTTTGTGTGTGGAAGGGCGGCAGGGCTAGAAACATTGGAGGAGGTTTTAAGTTATTCCACCATGGATTAGATGGGAAGAGAAAATGAGTAGGGGTGATCATCGGGGAACAGTATGCAAGGAAGGAGGTGGACGTGAAACAAGTGTCAGACAAGTTGATGTGTGTGAAGGTTGAAATAGAACTGATGTTGAATGATGTCAGTGGTTATGCTCCACAGGTAGGCTGTGAGTTAGTAGAGAAGGAGAAGTTTTGGAATGAGCTTGATTTGGTTGTAGAGCATCCCCAGGGGAAAGAGAGTGGTGATTGGAGCAGATTTCAATGGCCATGTAGGAGAAGAGAACAGAGGGGATGAGGGAGCAATGGGTTGGTTTGGGGTTAGGGATAGAAATTTGGAAGAATATGCAGTGGCAGATTTCATAATAGAATATTATAAATAGCTGTGGTAAACATCTATTTCCAGAGAGAGGGTGACATACAAGAGTGGAGGGAGGTCCACTCAGGTAGATTATATTCTGTATAGAAGAGTTAATCTGGGAAAGGTGTGCAGCAGGTGAGGTTAATTAAGGACAGAGATGGAAATGTTCTTATCTGTGAGGAAGGTGTGCTAGGAAAATGGACGGAGTACTGAGGAGTTGTTGAATGAGGAAAATGATAGGGAGCGTAGGAATTAAGAGAAAGTAGATCAGATTGGAAAGTATGAAGTTAGAAAAGCCCTGAAGAGGATGGATAGTGGAAAGGTAGTTGGTCCTGATGACATACCAGTGGAGGTATGGAAGTGCTTAGGGGAAGAAGCAGTACATTTTCTGACTTGGTTGTTCAATAGAATTTTAGTGACGGACAAGATGCCTGATGAGTGGAGGAAAAGTGTTCTTGTGCCAATTTACAAGAAGGGTGAAGTGCAGACTTATAGCAATTACAGAGGGATGAAGTTGATGAGCCATACCATGAAGATGGCTCTTCTGTTCAGAGCAGCGGTCACAATGGAAGAGTGGTGAAGAATAGAGTACCGGTAGGATGGAACAACTGGAGAAATCAGGAGTGAATTGCGATAAAAGAGTGTCAGCTAAGGTGAAGGGAAAGGTTTACAGGACATGATGTATAGATAAGAGACTCTAGCAATAGGTAGAAGATAAGAGGCAGAGCTAGAGGTGGCAGAGTTAAAGATCGTGAGGTTCTCTTTGGGGGGTGGACAGGAAGGTTTGGAGAAAGAGCTAGAGAAGCCAGATTGAGATGGAAACCCCTGAGGAAAGGGATACGCTGAAAGGAGAAGAGGAAGAATTGCATAATTACATGATATTGTTAAAATTGATTTTTACAATTGATTTCCCCCCTATGATAATGAAAATCTGTACACATAATGCCCGGGTTTTGCTAAATTTGTGGAAGTCACACATAGGGTCCTAAGATTTTAACCTTAGTTGTGGGGGCAAATGGTGGCACAAGTTGGTATTGGTCAATATGAATATTGGTAAGTGAAAATATTGGCAAATAATATTGGACATCCCTTGTTTGTATTTAAACCATGGATCTACTGAAGAAGGGTGTGATTTCTTCTGCAGTGCAAAACCAATTAAAAGCAACAGTTTTATCTGTATCTATCAATAAGAAAACAAATGAACAGTAGTCGTCAATTTAAGAGTCTTGCCCCAGTTCTGGTCCAAAAGTATGACGTGTTAATTTTGACTAGCAATTATTCAAATCTTTAACTTTAACCCTGAACGTTGTACTGATTATCTCGATATTTACACTATATGCGGATTTAACTACTTTATCTCAAGAGAAGAGGGTAGTGTTGCATTAACATTTACACCTAGTTTAAAGAAGCGTATGAAAATACAAAAACCTTATTATCTGTCGAAGTTTTATCATAGCTATTTCGAGACTTTATTGTAGTTTCCGGTAGAGATAAAGACGTCACCGCGACAGTTATTTTGCGGCGAGCAGACAGATCTAGGCTCTATTTCTGCCATTTAAAAACATATAGCAAGGAAATAATCTGTTGACTTTTCGTCGTGGTATGAATGTCCTCGTAAGTTGATTATTTAATTTTTTAAAATTACACACTTGAAATGAAAAACAAATAATCACGACACAGGCCGCAAATGAATCCGCGGGACTGGCGTGAAGGGAGCCTCAAACCGTGCTGTAAGCGGGAGGAGACACCAGGGAAGGAGGCGACAGAGGGCAGCGCCATTATGTTGAGGCAGAGAATTGCCTTGGAAGAGGAAAAGGAGGAGGAGAAAGATGCTGGAAACGCTGATGGTGGTGATGCCACGCACCTGCAGCTCAAACCGCTACAGGAAGATGATGGTGACAAGTACGAGGAGGAACTGGACCCAAGGATTCAGGCATGTTTCCTCCTCACACCCGTTATCACCAGCAGTGTTGCTGAAAGCAGATGTTATAGTCACGGTTCACGATATGTTTTCTCAGTCTAATATTATTTTACTTACTGATACTATTCGCAGAAATAGCTTCATACGAGGGACTTGGTTAAATGCGTCACAAAAGTCTCCGTTTACATATTTAGTCCTGTGTTCTAGTCCTTACTGTTTCTGAAAGCCGGTTGTTAACAATCTGCTTAATTAAGTTCTTACACACTTTTCGTCATAGCAACAAAAAACAAACAAGCAACAAATTGAGAGTTATTAGATTTATTGGACGCTGTTTACAACGACACAAGTATCGTGTAAATAAGGTATCTAGCCTTACCCTATTTTCATTGTTTTCAAGCAATGTGTAATTATTTCTTTAACGTACAGTATACAGTACCATACTATAGTATAATGTCTTCGAAAACTACCTATATTGTATTTATGTACAGGCCACGTGCATTGTCATAGAAAACGCCAGTTTCTATAATTTTATTCACAATGTACATATTATTTTTGTATTCTCGTGGGAATACAATACAAAATACTGCAGCTACTTCAGCTACTGTAGACCAGTGTTTCCAAAACCTTTTTTTTCCCTTGTCAACAACATTTTAAATCCACAAACCTTTGGGACCCAAGTCAATAGAGATTACGCTGTAATCACAACATAAAGGTGTAATTCACCAGTGTTGAACACATCTCTTCATTAAACTCTCCCCAAAATGCAACTCAGATTGATATATACATTTTTGCCTGCGGCCTGGAATTAATAAGTTCCCCCAGATGGTGGTGACAAGCTCTTCTTGTCCATTACCATCACTCTGTTTCTTCAGAGGATGTTGCATTGTCGGCAAGTACATATAGTGCTGAAAACTATAAGTTTTTCAGCACTAAGTACATCCGAATACAACTGTCGTTCCATATTATCAACTTGATATTAGCATAAATACATATAATATCATTAAGATCGATATTGGAACCTGCCACAAAGAAGCATAAAGCTGTGTTTTTTTCATTCCTGGTCACAAGACCGGACAAACGGTGAGGATTGCGTCAGAAGAGGCTTCTGGTGTAAAATCCACCGGCAAAATTAGTGGATACATTGGTAGAAGAATGATTCCAGAGATGGAACTACCAAGTAGGCGATAAATAAGAACACCAAAGAGGAGATTTATCACAGAGTAATAGATGAGAGAACAGGCAGAGAAGGAAACTGAGGATTCGATGTGGCAACCCCAGAAAAAAGGGACAAGAGGAAACAAAGAAAGAAAATAGGTGTGATCAAAATTGTTTTTTCCACTGATGATTAAAATTTAATAAAACAATGCCCGGGTTTTGCAGAATCTAATGGAATCTAATGAACACAGGGTTCTGAGAATATCGACATTCCTACTGAAAATGATTGTGTTAGTATAAAAAGGGAGCAAGGAAGAAAAACAAACTCCTTGTCATTGTGATGCATACCACAAAATTGGGGCCTCTACATTTTACCAATGTAGATAGTATTATGCTCAGAGCACCTGAGTGATAACATGGCAGCAGGTGGATTTGAACCTGGTATCCTCCAGACCCAAGTTCAGGTCCTTAACCAATAATGCTACATATAGTATTATTATAGTAACTTTTTTAAGGTCTGTCCCACTTCTACACTGCCAAAGTGAGCAGGCCTAAGCACGCCGGGTGTCATTATTAGTGTCATCACTCTCACCTATATCTATCATAAGTCTCTCTCATATCACCTGGTACTCTTGGCATATATGCCATACTTCTCTCTCCCCTGGTTTTATTGGGAGGCTTTGTGTCCATTTGGTCTTTCAACTGTGTGATTTATGTAGTGGTTCCTTAAATTGAGTTTATTGATACGTCAACCCAATTAACTGTGTAAAAAATCCTTAAACTTACCTTAATTTACCTTCCCCCCTGGAAATGCGGCCACACAATCATATCTCTTGTTAATACATGTATAATACATTATACCATAATATAAAAACTATTGTTTACAATTATTCTGCCCAGCAATACACCAAACTACAATATAATGTTGTATAGTATAAAGCAGTTGATGCTAAGAAAGACTAAAATTGTGTTTATAGTAACATGAAAATGTGTAAATTAGAAACAACTGAAAAAAAATCAATTTCTAACAGACTAATTTCTTTCATTAAGAGTCTTCAAGTCTGCTATAAACATGAATCCTCTTCTGTTTGTTACCAGGAGGAGCTGGAACATCTGAACCAGGCCAGTGATGAGATCAACAAGCTGGAGCTTAAGCTTGACGTGAGAAAGCTTCTAGTTATTCTGTATTTTTTATTTTGTTCAGCAACGTTTTATAGACACATTATTGTAGTTGCTGCCACACTGAAGGTCATTTTTGGTTGTCCTCAATAATTACTCATTAAAAGCGTGTCCAGTCCAGTATTTACTAAGTGAATCAGCAATATTTTGAGCATAGGTCACAAAAATGTTCTCAATAAAGTCAGTATCTCTGTGAGTCTGTAACTATCTGGAGAGAAAGTCAAAAAAGAGCACTTAAAAATAGCTACTGGAAGCTGTCTTACCTGATCTCATAATCTCAGATTTCCCTAATCACAACTTATATTGAGGCACATTTCTCTTCTGTTTGTTACCAGGAGGAGCTGGAACATCTGAACCAGGCCAGTGATGAGATCAACAAGCTGGAGCTTAAGCTTGACGTGAGAAAGCTTCTAGTTATTCTGTATTTTTTATTTTGTTCAGCAACGTTTTATAGACACATTATTGTAGTTGCTGCCACACTGAAGGTCATTTTTGGTTGTCCTCAATAATTACTCATTAAAAGCGTGTGCAGTCCAGTATTTACTAAGTGAATCAGCAATATTTTGAGCATTTGAGCATTTATTTAACCTTCTTTCAAGTAAAGATGCCTCTAGGACAACAGTGATTACTTTGTGACAATGAGAAAAAATGTCGTATTGGGTCTGGGACCCACTTGAGGACATTAGGAACCCCTTGAAAATTTTCAAGACATGTCTATGTCTCCTTTGTTCTTAGTTTGTTGCCTAGATTGCAAAAAAAGAAACACAAGTAATGAAAAAGAATTGATGGTCTTTGTATTGCTGTTTTTATAATTGTTTTTTTAAAGTTGTTTTGCCTCTTAAAACTTAAGGATGCTCGATCCAGCTACAGGAGAATTCTGACTGATTCTGCAAGGAAGCTGAACACTCAAGGCTCTCAGCTTGGTGGATGCATTGAGAAAGCAAGACCCTACTATGAGGCTCGTAGACTTGCCAAAGAGGTGTGTACTTTTCTTACATACACATCTTCCAGAGGTCAACTTAAAACTGTAAGATATTTCAAGTAATACATAGTAGTAATACAAATAACTATTTGTTTGATTTAGACTTCCTGGACCATGCAATAAATAGTTCTGGGAATTGCAATAGTGGCAGCAGAGGTGGCCTATAGGTTAAGGAAGCAGACTTGGGTCCGTATAGCTTGAATAGGTGGGTAGGTTTGAATCCTCCAGCTGCCAGGTCCCCTAAGGAGAGCACTGTCCTGACCCACCTAACTTCCAATGGGCTCACCACTCATAGGAACGCTCACTGTATGGTATAGTTTGGTTTGGGTGGCAGTTGTTGAGACTGTTTGACCTGGTAAAGGATAAGAGGATGAAGATGAATGAGCTACAGTATATACTATAATAGTGGACACTGTCCCACCATCCTGAGTGCGCCAATACGAATATCACTGCAAGATTAGTTAATTCACAAAGTTTGTAATTATCAGAGTCATTACTAATATAACATTCAAAAGAACACCAAGGTAGAATTTGCAGATATATGTTTCCTAAGTCAACAATTTTTCTTTTATCAGGGACTATTGTAAAGAGTAGCCAGTGTACGTTTTAAAGTGAGCTCAAGTGGATAATCACAAAAACAATAACATTTGTGGCGCACATTTCCATCAGCAATTGTTTAACTGAATTCATGAGCATAAATTTCCTTATCCATAACTTTCCTCAGGCCCAACAGGAGACACAGAAGGCTGCTCTCAGGTATGAGAGGGCTGTATCCATGCACTCTGCTGCAAGAGAGATGGTTTATGTGGCGGAGCAGGGTCTGCTGGCCGACAGGAACACAATGGATTCCACATGGCAGGAGATGCTGAACCATGCCACTGCCAAGGTAGCAATTAAACTTAAGTTTTGTTTTTTTTTTACATCAGGAAAGTTAGCAGAAGGAAGTTGTTTTTGTTGGTTTTGGTTGGTTTTCCATTCATTAGAACTTTTCCATTAAACCTATCGCCGTAGCTTAAAAACATCCCACCATTTAGCCATGTTTGAAGTCACTCAGGTGGAACTGAACTGTGATGCTACATCAAACACCTATAGATCCACTTATCTGTGGATTGATTTATTCCCACCCACAAAGGTCACCCTTTAAACCAAGTACAAATGATCACACTAAAGTTAACAGCAACATTCTGATTCCAAAAGGTCACAGTTTAACTCCCACAAATATTGCCAGCTTATTTATAAAGTGGGGGTCAAATAATGTCCTGTGGGCCAAAATTGGTCTGCCACGGGGTTCAATGCAGCCCACTTGATAACTTTTGAATAAAAATAAATGCACAAAATGCACCCCAGCCGAATTATTATGTGTACAAACGGCCATACCCTATGTTTCTGTGTGTGTGTGTGTGAGTGTGTGTTTGCCTTGAACATCGGTAATACGTCTTTGATTACCTTGAAAAGTACTATACAATACTGATGTATTATTATCATAATTATTAATATTATTATTATTATTTTACAAGATTCCGGGATGTCTTTGGGGTGTGACCGAGACCAACAGCAGAAAAAATGCTTGTACTGGATCTCAACGGCTGTTTGATCATTTCTCTTTTTTAAATCTGACAAATCTTGAGCTATTAGCTTCCTGCCTGGGGCCTCTTCATGTTTTTTTCTTTTTTTTTCACCATTGGAAACAAAGGCCTGGATTGTCCTAAGGTCACAGTTCAATAATCTTGCTTTTTTGTTTGCCACTCCTCTCCCAAAATTGTCACAATGGAAGCCTCCTTACTACTGAGGTACTTCTTTCCCAGTGCTTATGGCTTTTTAGTGCTTATGGTCACAAAACACAGAATATATAGAATATAAACACCTTTATATAGTATATGTCTGCATATAGTATATGTCTGCATAATAATTTGGATCACAGCGTTTTCAAATTTAACTAATTATTACCCAAAATTTGAATGCTTCAGATACTTTATGCTTTTGGATAATCGAAAGCCGTATTAGGCTTGCATTAATACCCCTTGTTCATCTGTGGATCATATGTGGACATATGTGGAAAAAAAACTGTCTTGCATAACAATTTGGGTCGCAGTGTATTCATGTTATTTTAATTATGTAATTTACCAAAGCCAACCCTTGAGGGATTTATAGAGTTCTAGTTAAGTTGATATTTGTTATTTTTAATGATATTTTACTAATTAAGAATATTTTTGTAATATGCATCTGCATTAAAACAAAAGGGAAAAGCATTAACTTATTGTTATATATATTGGCTATGTTATGATTGTACTGGTTTGACTCACTGGACAGAATCAGAATGAATGTGACCCGTAAACCCAAATGTTTTTGACATTCCTGCTCTAAAGGAAGGGAACCTGACCAACCCAATGGTAAGCAGGGATTGAAACACAAAAGTTATGTAACCCATTTACCCCCTTAAACATTATAAACCGCACAACTCATAACTAAATAGCTTACACATATGCTGCAAAAAAAACAAAGCTCACATTCTATGGTTACAGAAAATCAGAATAACCTAGACAAACATGCAGCAAGTAGATGTGGTGATCATTACCATGGCTATTCGTTTGGCTAAAATAAGTAATTCCAATTTCTAGTAAGAAGTAGAAATCAAAGCACCAGCTTTGGAGGATTTTAAACTGAAAATTTCTAGTAAGAAGTAGTAATGAAAGCACCAGCTTTGGAGGATTTTAAACTGAAAATTCCTGGTTACCGGTAGATCACAACTAAAAAAATTAAATATTAAAACATTAACATTAGATTTGCTGTGATATCTTCAGAACAGATGAATGGTATAAAAATAGTTTGTTTAATGTGCACATGAGGGTAGGGTCAACATCCTCAGTGTGTCTTCTGCTGCTGCAGACTGAATAAATTCCACCTGACACTGAAGATCATGTAGCGGTGATATATGTTGCTATAACAACCAAATTGCAACATTATATAAGATAGAAATTATTGTATCTTCTTCGTCTATAAAAAGTGTCAAACTCAAGGCCTGTGGGTCAAATTTGTTTGCCTTCTCATAAAGTCCTGATGTGCTGTATGATATTTATTTCCTGAAAAAGGTATTATTTTGTATTATTCCACCACAATGATACCATAAATAATCCATAAATAATAAACAAAAAGTCTTTCAGTTTCAGCTGGCCCTTCCAAGGAAAGAGTAGAAATTTTTGCGACAGCCCTTGTCAAAAACATTTAAAGAAACTGTCAAATAATCCAGAAATATCCAGGAAAGGAGTGCATTTTTTATTTGAGTAAGTTATTGCTTACGTAATTTCCCACATTGTCAAAATTATTTTTTTGTGGTGAGGTGGGGGTTTGTGCTTGTTTGCTGGTATGATAGCTACAATATAGCCTTCATGTAATTTCTAAAAATACTTCATTACTAATGTGCAGCTTTCAACCTTATCATTTATTTGCTATATGCTGTTCAGGTGAATGAGGCTGAAGAAGAGCGTCTCAACAGTGAGCGAGAACACCAGTATGTCACACATCTCTGTCAAGAGGCGGAGGCTCGAGTCCAGACTCTCCAAAAATCCCTGAAGAAGGTCATTGTGAAGTCAAAACCATACTTTGAGCTGAAAGCTCAATTCAACCACATTTTAGAGGTTTGTATGTCAGTAAAATAGCATTATTAATTAATAATAATGGTGGCTAATGCTGGAATCCAGGTAAGGACGGGCAGAAAGTGGAAGGCAGACGAGGCGGTACAAACAGCTGAAGCGAGGCTGCGCCATAGGACTCTGGTGGGAGTCGTTACACAGGGCCGAGCTGGCCTAGGTTCCTTCCCAACCCCACCAATGAACACCAGGGGGAAGGAGAGGAGGCGCCTGGTCCAAGAGGAGGTGAGAGCGGCTGTGGAGGAAGCGCGATCTTGCAAGGCGGTGGGCATGAGACAGCAGGGAGCCTGGACAAGATGGGAAAGTGCGCTTGAGAGGAAAGTTACCTGGACTGAGATCTGGAAAGCTGAACCTCATCGCATTAAATTTCTTGTCCAGGCAGTGTACGATGTACTCCCCAGTCCATCAAACCTGCATACTTGGGGCTTAGCAGAGTCGCCAGCTTGCCCATTGTGCTTCAAGAGGGGCACCTTAGAACACGTCCTAAGCTGCTGCACCACAGCATTAGGAGAAGGGCGCTACCGATGGAGGCACGACCAAGTCCTGAAGACCATCGCTACGCGCAGGGTTGGTTAGGGCAAAGCAGCTCCGCCCTGCCAAGAACCACATTGGCTTTGTCAGGGCTGGGGAGCAGGCAGCTCCAGCTAAAAGAGCACCTGCAGGCACCCTGCTTTCTGCTAGAGACTGGCAGCTATGTGTATAAGAGACAGGAGGGTCTCCTCAGGAGCAATTTCTTCCAGTTGGCACAAGGTGGAGATTGGCATCATCACGGGGTGTACCATCTCTGTGACGCTATTCTCACTGGCCTCTCTAAGTACTCGGGACTGGTCAACGAGTGCCAGCAAGCAGGATGGAGGGCAAAATGCCTTCCAGTGGAAGTGGGCTGCAGAGGCTTTGCAGCCCGGTCCTATGCCGGCGCTCTGGGAAATCTGGGCATCGTCGGACAACACAGGAGGAGAGCCATCCGCAACACCACCGAAGCGGCAGAGAGGGCCTCAAGATGGCTGTGGCTCAAGAGAGGAGAGCCATGGAGTCATGGTAGCTAGCATGCCAAATGGACACAAGCCGGGGTCTGATCAGCCCTGGCTGGGTCACCTGGAGGAGGGTGTATGATGTTGAAAGACCCGAAAACCCAGACGATTCCAGGAACATCACTGAAGATGTGTCCATTTGCATCAGTAGATGTATTTACGCAGATAGTAGGGATGTCCGATATATTGGTCCGCCGATAAATATCGGGCCGATATGAACATAATTTTTAATATCGGATTATATCGGTATCGGTTTTTCCACCGATAATATTAATCCGATGCAGCAAAGCTGTCTTGGCAAATACGCTGGACTTCCGCTGGACGTCTGGATGAGGAACTGAGTCAGCAGTACTGACACTCTGACATGCACGTGATTAATAATGTCATTTAAAGAGAGCTACAATGAGCAATGCTACAGTAACTGTCCGTGGTCTGGAGTTTTCTGTGGATAGAAAACTGTAATTCTTAATGACTGCAAGGAGCTGGTCATTCGGGGGTAGGGGTGGGGGACTTTATCACCAGGCATTTTTATGCAGCGAAGTAAAGAAAAACAACATTGGACTCAGTGAAACGACAACAACAACACAGCAGCGGCGGCGGCAGCAGCTGTCTCTCTCTCTCTCTCAAAGACTCGGAGTAAATACGGTAAAGAACAGACAAGAACAAAAGAAATCAGACAAACTTCACGGAGTCCATCGTCCTGGAAAACCTGTCGTCCGCTGCCATTCAAGATGCTGTTTTTATTAAACGTGTGGAGTTTCTGTTGCGGGGCTATGTCAGGACTATTTGTATTCGAAATAAGTATTTCTCAGACATTTGCCAGTTAAACGTCGTTGGGTGTCGTCTCTCATGTCATCAACGAGGAGAGTCGTTTACATAGTGACGATGCTGAAATGTTTTTCCTCTCATTAAAGAGGTCTTTTTACTGCAGCTGTTTCTATCTGTGCCCATTTATATTGACTATTGTGCGACTGAATGAGCCCGGTTTATAATGTTAATTGATGTTTTTGGAAAGTTCTTCTGTCCAACACTAGACATTTCTTGTTTACATCAAATGCTGCACAAAGAATCATAGGACTTTTTCAGACAAAATATTAAAAAATAAATGTATCATTTTTCCATAACTTATATTGAAACTTATAACAAATCTTATATTATATCAGAAATTAAATATTTGGGTAATATCGGTTCATATCGATATCCGTAAATGTCATATCGGAGATCCTTAATTAATAGGATGAGAATTCAATGTCTTGATTAACCTGAATCTGTTTTTTAGGAACACAAAGCTAAGGTGCTTCAACTGGAGGAACAGGTGGCTAAGGTGAAGACACGTTACTCCGTGGCCCTGCGCAACCTGGAGCAGATCAGTGAGCAGATCCATGCCAGGCGGGGGCAAATCAGGGCCAGCGGGGGCAGGAGCTCTCCTGTAGGTGCCGAGGCTGACGTCAGAGGAGCCGCTGGAGTTCACGTATATAATTGTATGGCGGTCAGGGAGACTGAGGTGGACTGGGTGGACGAGAAGACACGGCTTTGGGTGGAGAGGCACAGAGAGAGCGGATGGGGCCAGAGGGAGCAGATGGAGACGGAGCAGACAAGCTCTGACCACATGTCAGTCATCAGCCTGCAAACCATTGCCTCCGATCTGGAGAAGTATGACTCAGTGGAGCATCTGGGTGACCTGAGTGATGCTGGGAGCCTGCTGTGTGAGGAGTGGAGTCACAGGAAAAAGCCTAATGCCAGGCCGGTCAGCAGGGAGGTAGTGACCTTCAGGGACCAGCAGGAGGCAGCTCAACAAGAGGATGGAGTGTTGAAAAAAGAAAAACAGGACAGCTTTGTCAAGCAGCACCACCGAAGTGTTAGTCTATAGCTGCAATTTCAATGCATATTACCAGTACCTTTCAGTAACAGAAACTCCTGTCAAATACGCAAACATTGCTTATTCTCTATTCTATCCTACTGTAGTGGCACACAAAGTGAGCGACAGCAGACACTGCGTTACATTCATGAAGCACCGTACTACTCTTTGTGTAGCGAATGGCAAAGGAATCACCTGCATTGTCAGTCTGATGAAAAATTTACAGTAAAAGCACTTGTTCCTTATAGTCTCAACAATAGTTGCGAAAAATACGCAGTAAAACGTTGACAAGGAGTGCAAGTCTTTCAAAAATAGTTTTGGATTCTTAAAAGACTCACGTGAACAAGTTTGATTTGAATGTACAATGTAAAAGCTAAACATGTTTGGCTGAGACTTTCCCGCTGCGTTTTTTTTGCTTTACTCCTTCATCTACGAATTAACACTGACCGATGGGTTGCATATCTTATTCTGTTCTGTTAAAGGCCTTATGTTGGGAGTTGATTTTAAAACCAGTCATGAACCATGACAGTGGGTCAAAGGCAGGGGTGTCAAATATTCATCCCGTGGGCAAAACAGGCCCATTAAGATGTTCAGTCAGGCCTGCTTCATTAACCCTCCTGTTATCCTTTGGGACATGTTTAACATCTCATAATTCCGACTCACAAAAAAGACACATTCCTTGTGACCTTACATGTTTTTTGATGTTCTGTATGCATGTTGTTTACATCTGTGGTCCTTGGGGTCAATTTGACACTAAACCATTTGAGCCTTCCAAACCATACAAGAGAAGAAACAATGTTGATGCAAAATAAAATCCTTTGAGCTTGTTATTAATGACAAAAATCTGCTCTGAGAGATGATTTGAAGGCCATTAATAACATAAGCTCAAAGCTTATGTTATTAATGACAAAAGTCTGCTCTGAGAGATGCTTTGAAAGTATCGAAGTAGCAACAGTTCAGTTTTAGATAAACCATTGAGATTCTGTGGCCATTTTCCTAATTAGGTTTCAAGAATTAGGTGTTTCAGATGCACATCTATGGGGAGCTGTTGTATTGGAATGGCTTTTTATGTTAACAGCACAGAAACCCCAAGTACCTGACAATAATAATAATATTATTAATAATAATATTATAGTAATATTTTGATTTAAAATCCCTTTTCTTGAGTTTTTAATGGGCTGGGCTCAAATTGACCCCAATGATAATAGTTGTTCTAGTCAACTAATAGTCATCTTCATCCTCTTATCCGTTGCCTGGTCTCAGTGGTAGCTTTTTCCACCACTGACACCCAAATCACACTGCTACACACAGTGAAACTTCTTGGGGTAAACCCACTGGAGGTTATGTGGGTTAGGACCGCGCTATGGTCAGAGCAATTCAGTGGGAACTGGGCAGCAAAACCTTTAGTTTTGTTGACCCAAGTCCGCCTCGGCTAGGCCAACAGAAGGGTCAATTAAAAAAATTAAAGACTTGCACAAACATGTCATGTTGAAGATTTTATGGTATTCACTAAATATGAATTAATAATTATATCTAATGTAGTTCTTAGCATGATAAGTTATTTATAGATAATAACGTTATGACTGTGCTGGCCTGCTCCACTTGACATCTAATTAATTTGTATGCAGCCTCTAAACCACAATGACTTTGACACCACTGTTGTAAGGCATCATAATGAACTGTGTTACATTTTATCTAATGTGGTTTCCCAAACCCCAGAACCTGAATATTTTAATTTCAAAAACTAAATATAACATATCTTTTTTTTGCATGAACTACCTTCAAAACCCTAACCTTAAGACAAAGGTTGTAACCTGTGAGTGTCATGATGTGTAGGATTTTGCACACTTTTTGTTTCTGCATTTTTTCCTAACACGTTTCCTGTTTGCTGCTGAAACATTTTGTCATTTTATAATTTTTTTATTTTATTGAAAAGACCTCTATATTTGACTGAGCTCATTAAGAACCGATTAAGTCGTTGTACTGATAATGTCGTCAGTAAGTGAGGTCTGACTAATGTGTCCTTCTGTTACAAGACATTAACTGTTGGCAGTTGGTGTCACAAAATGGATCTTACCTGAGAAGGAGAACCTTCCGCTGTTAATTGTTTCTATTTTGTCGGGGCAGCACCATTGAGCTAATGTACCGACTTAAGCTGAAGCCATTAATCCTTACTATTTTAGTAGGATCCTACATTGTTGTTATGCTCGATCTAGTGTTGTGGGTGACTTTGGAAATAATTGATTTTACATTAAAATCAAGGTAATGTGACAAATGGTGCTGCTTTGTGTCATTTTCCAATGCATAGAAGACTATAAAAATCTAAAATGCTACCACATGAGGGGAACCCTTTACTCTTTTGACTGTCAGAAATGAATTGTTCAGATTAGATCTGTGATAAAGTTAATGTTGGGAACTGTAATGAGCTTCTAATCTCACGCTGACTGATTTGTACTTATAGTAGGATGGTGGAATAGACTTTCCCCCCCCTACAGCATTAAAGCTATCACTGACTGCTGCTAAGATTGAGTACTTTTTATGTAAAATTATTATACAATATTAATAAATTGGACACTATTTAAATATTAGATACTTTGCATGTTCTTTAAAACACCTTTAGCAGTAATGCATTTTAATAATATAAAATACAGATATATATTTTTTAAATAAATGAAATTGGCATCCAAATGGTATACTAAGTATTACTGAGCCAGCTTTATTTGTTTAAATCAACAAAATTGACTCTTTAAGAGACAATGGCTGCCCAATACACTTATTATTCCACCAACAAGTACTTGGTTATTCTTCAGGCTAATCATAATCATTTATTTACTTTCTTTTTACAGTCACACAAACAATGATGCAACCAAAAAAGATCTATATTTATATAAAAGTAAACATCTTTGCCCACAGGAGGGCAGTAATTGTTGCCAACATCGTGAGTTTAAGAAAAATCACACTGTTTTTTTTTTTAGATGACCGAACAATCTCATGTCAACTAACTTCTACTTCTGCTTTTTATGCTTCCTTTTTTAAACTGTACCATAATTCACAAAATCATGAAATCATGTATCTTATGAGAGTGCAACAAGGTAGGCTGTCGTTTCAGGCACTGATTTATCATGAGTAGAATATTAAAGTAATTGTGTTATACACAGTGGATTGGATTATGACAAAGAGGCTTGATAAGGTCTTGAGAGCAAAGATGATAAGTTGGTTTGTGTAATTTGTTGTTGTGTTTAATGAACCATTCATGAAGCATATTTGATGTGTGTCAGCATAGATTCTCCATGGCAACAACCTTCAGAGGATGTTCCATCTTCATTATATGGTCTTGCAGAATGAAAAGGTAGGTAGAGGTTGGAGAGACTGGAGCAGTTTCCCAGTGGAATGTTGCACAACACTGTCTCAGCTGACTCGCTCCGGCTGTCACGTGTTCCCAGCAGAAGTGACCCCAAACGCATTACACCATTCATGTGAAACCAAACCTGGTTCCTCAAACTGAGGCCATGGCGTTTCAGCTTTGTTAATGGCTTCTGTTGTACATGTGCCAATTTCCTTCATCGCCATATTCTCTTTCTCTTTCCTCCATTTACCCTTCTCTCTCTTTTTCTCCCATTAGCCCCTTTCTCATACCCTTTTACCCTACCACCTGCCCCTCACTCTCCCTTTTTTTGCTTTTATAATAATCTCTCTCTAACAATTGCATCAAAAGCCTTGCTGTCTGTTTTTTCTCCCAAGGTTGTAAATCAGTGCCCCTTTTGCAGACTGTCTGAAAACGTTTTCCACATTTACACTGAGTGCGGGCAATTGGTGTCCTTCTTTGCTGTGCTTTCTAAAGATTTTTTTTCATTCTGTGCCTCTTGCCATTGGTGGGTTCACTTCTAAAACTGTAGGGGAAAACCAAATGTCGTCTCTTGAATTTTTAACTCTGTGAGGCAAAGATCAAGCTTCCTGACAGACTGCAGGGGAGGCCCGTGCTTGATGTTGGGGTCATGTGGGAAGTGTGAGAGAGGAATTTTGTTTACCATCAGACAGATGGTAAACTTCTGTTTGCTTAGTAGAGTACAACATCCCTGGTAAGGCTGGTCTTTCTGACAGTGACAGTGAATCACAAGTGATTTGTAACAACAGTCTATAAAGGTTTACTTCTAAAAAATGTCTCTCTATTTTCCCCTTTCTCAAATGTCTTCTCCTGATCCTTTCACTCAGTGAGGCCAAGGTGTCAATCTAGCTGACTGGTATGGACAGGCCAAGGGGTACTGGTGCTTGATTCTATTAACTTGTAGAGGCCTGAAGAGCCAGGGCTGGGTTGAGGCTGGAGTTTTGTTTCCACAGGATCACAAATAACGGTCATATGATGATATAATATAGTATAACTGATTTGTACCAACTGCCAAAAAAGCGTTTGCATCTAAAATTTCAAATCTCTCTTCTTTTGATCCTCTCATCACTTCTCACTACACCTTTTCTTCCTCTTCTTTCAGAGCTTTCAAACTCTGCCACCACGGGACTGGAGAACAATACAGAAATTAAATTAGGGACTGAGCAAACTGTAATTCACTGTCAGAAACCTGGCATCTATTATCATGAGCCCATATTTGTTAAAATGATAACGTGCTTGACTCCTAATTTCATTTCTGTATTGTTCTCTAGTTATGTAAGTAGAGTATTAAGACTACACAAAAGCTGGTCTTTCTACTGACAGAGATCACACAATTTAAACAATTTGTAATAAGGTTTTGCTCCTAAAATCCAAGCAATCTCTTTAATTTGCTCTCCCATGTCCTTGCTTGACGCTGCAGTCCTGTGGGAGCAGAGTGTGAAGACCGTTCGCGGTTTGTTTCCACAGGATCACAGATAAAATTGACATTTTTGAACAAATATGGGCTCATAATGATACACTGTGCCAGGTGCACATTTTTTCTGATTTCTTTCATTGTAGGTGATTTTGTTCCCCGTTGTTAGAATATAGAGGTTGTACCAGGGCTGGTTTTTTTTACTTGCAGTGGAGCACAGTTGCTTCATGTTTTGTTTTTTTTTCCTGTATGTATCCTCTGTCAATAAAGCTTTCTTTCCACAATCAAAACCTTTTTCTCTGAAGCTCTCTCTTTCCCAGTTCTGGTGCTTGATGCTGTGGTCCTGTGAAAGGATCACAGATGTGTCATAGTTATACATTTAAAAATAGGGAAATATGATTTATTTTCACAAAGACGAAAATATACTCAAATCTTAATTTTTCTCTGTCAATTGCCTGATCAGCACCAATTGTCAATAAAGTTTTACTTCTAAAATAATAAGAAAAATCTCTCTATGTCCCACTCTCTTCCTCTTTCTCACTGAGTCTCTCTCTCTCTCTTTCTCTCTCTCTTTCTCTCCCTCTCTCTCCCTCCTCTCTTCCTCTTTCTCACTGAGTCTCTCTCTCTCTCTCTCTCGCCCTCTCTGCTGCAGCCCCTCAGCTCAGTGTCAGAACAGTGAGCACAGCAGACGTTATCTCCGTCACCATCTCATCATTTATTCTCCCTCCAACACAAAAGGACCCACATTCCAGGAGAGACTCCACGGTGGAATACTGCGTTCACAGTGCGCAGAGGGACTGCAGCATCTTCCCGAATGGATTACTGTCGGCAGACGTTTTTCTGTCCTTTTCTCTTAGAACACGTGCGTTAGTTGCAACATTTTTCCTTTTTTTGCGGCACGAACGAGTCCGAGTCCGCGGGCAGATGAAGGGCAGAGGAACGACAGGTGGACCCGGAGAAAGTGCGGCTCCTCTGGCGTCTTCTCCTGAAGCTCGGCGTGGATGGTGACATTATCTGTCGGAGGCTGTTATCACCTGTGTACCGCACATCGCTCTGCTGCGCGCCTCATCAACATTATTGGATACCCAGTTTTCACTGAACTGGACAGAAAACAGGGGTTACACACACACACAAATACATATACATATATATATATAAATATATAAATATATGTATATATATTTATATTTGGTCTTAATTTATTTATTTATAATTAATTTTTATTTTCAACCCTAGTCATTGCACTCTCTGTCTTTATTCTTACTACTTACTCTCAGATTTTATGTGTTAATGAAACCTCTGCAAACATTAATTTACTTTATCAAAAATGTATTTTGATAAAGGTTCACCTGGTTCACCTATTATTCTAACATGATCCAAACCCCAAATCTCTGAGAAAAAGTCCTAGGAGTTGTCTATTTCCACCTTTAAAGACTGACGTCTGAAGGACAGAACAGTGACAGAGTGAACAGCAGAACTTCAGTAAACAAGACAGCACCAGAGAGAACCATCAGGCTCCACTGAGCCTCCAGTCTCCAGCAGTAATGGCTCCACTCGGCTGCTTCCTTTCTCGTCCCTCAGTGACACTCATCACCCTGTCTGTGCTCCTCTCCTGCTGCTGCCACCCAGCTCTGGCTAAAAAGAAGCTCTACATCGGAGCCCTCTTCCCAATGAGTGGAGGTTGGCCAGGTGGACAAGCCTGTCTCCCTGCTGCCCAGATGGCACTCCAACTGGTGAATGAAAGAACAGACATCCTGCCGGACTATGAGCTAGAGCTGATATACTACGACAGTAGGGTAAGTCCTTGGGTGAGACCGTTGGCAGTGACTGCTGTGTTTGTGATTCACAAGTGGTCATGTGTTATTGTGAGTGGGATTTGCTTTTAAATGCTATGGTACAACTACTCTGCTCTTCATTTCAGGGCATATCATACGTTTCCGTATGTCATACACGGGGTGGGGGACAAACATATATTTAGGGAGATTGATACAAAGTAGAATCAATAACATATTAAGCTGCAGGCCACACAAAATTATTTGATGGGACACATAGTCCGTGAGCCTCCTCATGGAAAATTGTTTGACCACCCTGCTGTAGTCTTTGATTTCTAACTCATTTTAATGTCTGGTACCAGTAAACAATATATTCGTCCCACTTCGGACAGATATAGTGATAACAACAAAAACAGCTCATCAGAGTATAATTTTAGAGCTGCTATCTAGACACTTTCCATGGTTGATATGATAACAAAAATCACTTCAGTTCCCTCAATAGCTGTAATAGCTGTAGCATTGTAATGACAAAAACATTGCTTTTAGGCATTACATTTTTTCCTGTTTATTGTATTTTTGAGTGGTACCGTGTACTAAAATGAATAAGATATTGAAGAAATCAGGGGTGGTCTAGTAATTGTTTCCATATACCACAGGTGACAAACACATTTTCAGGGGGTGTGGAGAGGTTGCCACATACCTTTAACGTTAAGGGCCAGTGCAATCCATAAAATATTATACATACTGAATACTGTACCTTGCTGTTTGTCATAAAAATCTCGTTCATCAACTTAAAAAAAAAAAATCAGCAGCATGGACACTTTCTAAGCTGCGGGCCACACAAAATGACTCTGGGGACCACATTTGGCCCGTGAGCCTGCTTGATACCACTTACATATGTTTGGACAAATATAATGATAACAACAATGGATTTTTTTCCAATAACCAAAATCACTTTAGTTTAATCAATAGCAATGACATTGTACTGACAAAACAGTGTTTTTAGACATTTTATTATATCCCTCAGGTAATATACCTTTAGTGGTACCAGGCACTAAAATTAACAAGAAATTGATGAAAACAAGGGTGGTCTAGTATTTCTTTCCATTACTGTATGTAACACACCATAGGTGTGTACATTTTCACCAGGGAGCCTCATCAGCGATATAGTTCTATTTGGAAGGCCAGTTGTAACTGTAAGACTGTATAGCAGAAACTACTCCATAATGTATTATAAATACATGATATATATCATATATATATGTACGTGACATATAGTCACAATTATAAATGACATTATATGATAAATAAGTGATAACACATAAATTCATTCTGCAAGCTGAAAGTCATGTAAATTGTATTCTGGACAAATATAATAACAACAAAAAAGGCTCATGATTAAGTTTAATTTCAGAGCTGATTTCTGGACATTTTGCATGGTTTTATTGACAGAGACAAAAATCACTTCCGTTCCTACATCACTAGCAATAACATTGTACTGACAAATACAGTGCTTTTAGTCATTGCATGGTTTTGAGTTCATTGTTTCCCCCAGGTGAAACCTTTAGTGCACCAAGACATTAAGATGAACAAGGAATTGAAGAAAACAGCAGAGTGGTCTAATAATTTTTTCCATGACTATATATACAGTATATATGATGTGGTATATATATATATTTATTTATTTAAATATTGTTCTTAGTGCACGGGTCCAAACAAGAAGTTGTGTCACCCTCACTGCTTCACTTGTTTTACAGCATTGTAAACCACCGTATGCATGACTGATATAGATTTTTCTACCCCTCTGGGCCACCGCTATGCATTTCTCCTCCGTCTGCATTCACATCACAACATTGCATAAATCATGTTGCGGTCGTCCTGTCTTACATTCACATGAAATATTTACATTTCCCCTATCGGTGATTGTTTGTATTCTGTTTGTGTAATGTGATCATATTAAGAGTGCATTTATGGAGAAGTTTAGACACAAAGACTAATGCAAATAATTAAATTGCTTTTATAAGCAAAGCTCTAAAGTGATAGTTCTACATTATTAAGAACTTTTCAATGGGGGAAGAAAATCAATTCTAGGATTCAGAACAGCTTTATCCTGAACATCTGTGAATTATTGCAGAACAATCAATATCAACAACAAATCAATAATGCTTGAAAACCAAATACAAAATCAGAAAAATCCATTCACAACAGCTGTTGCTGGTGCTTATCTGTAGCAATGCTGTGACATGATATAAGTTTCATGCACGGGGCAGTGCGAGAGTCTCTTGGGGCTCCAGGCAAGTTATCACTATCCCAACAGTGCATGCAGCGAAAAAACTGTATTTTATCCAAGGCCTCCTAGTGGCTGGGGCCCTAAACAACTGACTGGCTTGTCTGTCCGCAAGTGCAGCTTGATGCAATTGCATCAATATGGTACTGCCAAACAGTAGATATACTGAGTACATGACCAGACTGACCCCTGCTGTCAGCATCATTAACACCACTAATTTAAATATATTATATTCCTATGTTATATTTTCCCTCATTTCTTCTGCTATCCCCGTGCAGAATGTCATGTTGCCCCTGGAAGGATCAGTGTCATTGCAGGTGATTAGCACTTGCATCGTTGAATAAATTCTTCGCCGCAGGGCACTCCAAGCAACGTCCGCCATCACGTTTTTTGTGGCCGGGGCTTTTATCTATTTTATTTTAGCTATCAGTTAATTGCTTTGACTAAGTTGTTTTCAGCCTAGCCTTTCTTAACTTTCTGTCCTGGTGATATATAGTGTCATGATCCTATTTACACACATTCAGGCACTAAAAACTCACAGAGAAGTTAATAGGATTGTCACAAGAAAAATTCTTGACATAACTCAAGGGAAGGTTTTTACACACACTTTTATTGGACAATGTCACTTCTGCAAACATCTGTTACTTGTAATAATTGTCACTAACAGAATAGCAGTATCCTTTTTCCTTTTGCCGTGTGTGTTTGTTGTGAAGAATAAGCTATAACCAGAGGTACAGAAATTGTGTCTTTGTACCTGAGGTTATTGCCAGCAGTGAATACACAGTGACACACAAACACAATGAGAGTGGAGGATTTTAAGATCTGTCTTTCGACTTGGTTTTAGGGTGGACCCTGCATTCAATAACTGGTACTGATACCAGATTAAGCTTCCCATTGTATTTTCCAAATTATACGTCGCACCAGTCAACTTGGGTGAGCTCTAGCAGCAGTCACTGTAAAAAATAGCAAATGTATATGAGTTTGACACACTATTCTAAATCAACGGGACACGGGCCAAAGGTTGCCCCAGTTGTTGGTTCGATTTGGAAAGGAAAGCAGAGCAAAATCCTTGCCATTGTGATTCACACAACTGTACACAATGAAATGTGACCTTTACATTTAAACCATCACCAAAGTGAACAGTGGGCAGCCTTGGGAGCAGTGAGTGGGGACATTGCCATGCTCAGTGAACTTCAGACGTAACCTGGCAGTTGGTGGATTCGAACTTTGAACATGCAACCCTGTGGACCCTAGTTCTTAACCACTAGGCTACCACTGCCCCTTGGTACGGTCTATTTGATATATTTATGAACGACTAATAAAGTTATCATGCAGCAATGTTTTTTTTTTTCGTTGTAGCTCACAATAATTTGGCTAGCATAACGCTAATTGGTAGTGGATAAGAGGATAAATATTAATTTATTATTCTTATTTCAAAATACGTCACCTGTCATTCTAACAAAAACTATTAATATGTAATGCATACTTCACAAATTTCACAATTTCAGTTGTTTTTCATTCTAAGTTTCATATTCCACTGTTTTCATGGTGTCAGTGGATGTCACCATAGCGTGTCCTTATCAGCTGTTATTGTAAATCCAAAATTGACAGACTAGCCAGACTAGACTAGGCAGCTGGTGAATTAGAACCTGAAACCCTTGCCGACCCAAGTCCGCTTCCAACAAAATATAGCAAGGAAGGTAAGGTAAGTAAACTTGCCATTGTGAAATGGTGATTCACACCAACATGGCTGGGGAGCAGTGACTGGGGACGTTGCTAGGTTCAGTGCACCTCAGTGGCAACCTGGCTGTTGGTGGATTTAAACCTGGAACCCTTTCAAATAACAATCTGGTTCCTTAACCCATTTAGGCTATTTGTTTTATTTTACCAGATCAATATTACCTCACCTATGGTCTAGTGCAGTGGTTCTTAACCTTTTTGGAGCTAGCACCAGTTTCATATGCGCATTCACCGAACCCTATTTTAGTAGGGTCAATCAGTGTGTCTTGACCAAAATCCAGGTTAAGAACCACTGGTCTAGTGTATAGAGTAGTGGTGGCTCAGTGGATCCTAATTAGGAAGTCATTATGAAGGCTTCTTATCCACCAGCTGCCAGGATGCCACTGAGCTGTGAGCATAACACCGTCCAGACCTATATAACTTCCTGTGGGCTCACCACCCACAGGAAGGCTCACAATACAGTGTGAATAGTCATTGAGATTGATGAACCACTGCTGCACCCGACACCTAGTAATGGATACTAACAATATTAATGATATACTGTATTTTTCAGAATATGAACCACACCATAAATGAGGAGCATTATGAATGAACAAGTCTACCTGTTCATCTACAGTCATATTGTTTATCCTACAAAATTTGATTGAGGCCAGCCTTCACTTTGGCCACTCACATGGCTTTCTTTGTGGTGCAAGGTGTGATTTGGGTGGCAGTTGTGGAGACTGCTGCCCCTGAGACTTGACAGAGGATGAAAATGAATGAATGGATTGATGGGTTTAAGAGCAGTAAGCACAATCAGAATTAATACATAGGTGCCTTAGATTCTTAGAGAGTTAAAGGAGTTCACTTTGTAATCCAAGAAATACATAATAGTTAGGAGTTTTACAGAGGGTGAGAGTTAAACAGGGTGAAATGAAAATGTTGATTCTCCGTGGCAACCCCTGGAAAAGGGACAAGCCGAAAGTGAAAGAAGATGACATATAGTTAGAAGTTCTTAACATTATTATATATCAAGAAAATCAAGATATATTCATTAAGCTAATCTAGCTGGTTATTATAGATGTGGTGTGCAAAGATGGCTGAGATCCTGGCAACCTGTTGTTATTTGTATGAAGCTGCAGCTAATAATCTAACCTTAAATCTGGGGATTAAAAGACACAAAGAAAAGATATCACGGACCTCGGAAACTCGGGGGTTTAATGATGTTGGCAGGAGATGAGTCAGAAGATTTGGGCAGGCTCACATCAGTGTGGAGCTCTGAACAGAGAGCTTTGGCTTTTCTAACATATTGTTTTGTCTAGTACAACATGACATATGCTTCTTTCGATCATCTAGAATGAATTTAACCAGGGCAGGTAGATAGGCTGCTATGTGTTGCTCACCTACGCACCTAGTGTTGTGACACTACTTCAGTTCTGATTTGACAGATATTAAATGAAGTACTTTTTGTTTGCATTTTATTAATAATCTGGAAAACTGGAGCATTTCAGGCAGCATGGAGTGGGTGGAACTTAGGGGTAGGGGTGATGTGTGACAGAGAGATAGCAGCAGTGTGAGCGAAAAGACAGCTTTACAGGACGGAATAGAGAGCTGACATGAAATGTGGTTTCAGAGGCAGCGCTTGTCTGAAATACGGGAGCTAAAGACGGGAGAGGAAAATGGTCATTTTAATCGTGGTTTGGTAAGGTGTTGTAGATAGATAAGAGCTTGTAATTAATCTTTGTAGATTTAGAGAATGTTTATGATAGAACTCTTAGAGGATCTACAGTATGGCACTATAAAAGGTAGTCTGGAGAGATGGAGAAGGTTTCCAGGGTGGTGCAGGCTGGCATCTAAGGAAAGAAAGACGGTGGTACCAGTTGTCTTTATTTATGGTGTTTGAAAATGGCTCTGTGGTGCTTTTTGTCTGAGGTGACAGACTGACAGATTAGGTCACGTGTTGGAATCTGTGCGTCATGGTGTTTGCAGATTACTTCGATAATGGTTGGTGCGAAGTGTGCGAAAAATCAATTTGCATTCAAATCCAGTGGTGGCCTAGTGGTCACCGCTGGAACTAAGGTCCTTGGGGTTTGAAGATTGAATCCGCCAATTTACCAAGTTACCAGTGAGGAGTACCATCTCCACTCACTGCTCCCCAGGCATTAAAGCCGCCCACACTTCACTTTGGGGATGGTTTAAATGGAGAGGTCACATTTTGTTGTGTGTAGTGGTATAAATCACAATGAGACAAGGAGTTTGTTTGTCATTTTTGAAGTGCCAGTTAGGCCTGGTATTTGCAGTGAAATGTAAACATTTTCAGTTTTGTTTTCCAGTTTCCTGGAATAAATTTGCTGAATAAGTTAATCCTACTGCAGGTTGATATAGAGTAGGTTTTACCTGTAACTGTTTAAATTCTATGTTTTTTATCTTGTAACTCATTTTTGGACATAAAATCGTCTCTGAAAATTTATATTTTTCAAATTGTGACCCTAAAATTTTACATTGAATTAAATCCTGAATTTTTCAGAATCATGCACCCTATTAAAACTGTGATTGTTGAAGGACAGCAGGAGTCCAATAATATTTGTTGCCATGATACTGACATACATGAGTAAACATGGACGAACAGCAGAGCAGATTAACAGAACAACGCATTTTATATTTCAAAATAAAGTGAAAAAACGGAGATGGTTCCGATTTGTGCGGAGGAGACCACAGAGGACAAAAATAGAGCTGCCGGGCAGGTAGAAAAGAGGAAGAAAAAAAAGAAACGCAGATAATATGGCTCTTACTTTATAACTGCATTGACGACAAGGCACGAAGTGAGATGATTTGCAAACCATAAAAAAATTGGACAGGAAATAACTAAGCATATTTCAAAGACCCACAGTGAGGATAAATGTAAATATAAATATTTATAATTAAATATGTTGTCCTAACGTTAATGAATGTGTAGTAATCTATTGTTATTCCATTGTAATATATGCATAGTATATTGTATATTGTAAATTGTATTGAAGCTGCATATTAAGGAGGTATTTTCTCACAGTGATTCCTTGAATGAATGCTATCATTAAACGATATGGAGCGGTTGTTGGAAGGACACCGTGGGTAGAGAGGTCCAATTTACATTGATATTGTGTTTGATCAGTCCGTCCACATCAGCCTGTTGGGACTAATGTTAAGGTGACCTTGGAACGTGCCTAACCTTGTCCCCTGGCAGCAGGCTGCACCTCTTCTCTCTGCGAGATTACTGCACAAACAGCAAGGACGCGGGAGTGTGTGTGGATCAATGTGCAATATATCTTGACTTTAACATCATTGTTTTGATTGTTCTGACAGCCACTCAGCAGTCCCTTTCATCTGGAATATAGTCAGATTTATAATATTGCTGCAAATGTGCTGTTATTTTTGTCAGTTGTCACTTTTCATATTTTTACAGAATTTGTAGGAGGGTGCAGAAGGTTTAGACCAGAGTCTGACACAACAGAAATATACATACGTTTGACACTTCGACACTATATGTATGTACGACACTTCTTTCATATGCTGCTGTTGTAACATCTGTATAAGAGAAATAGAACATGCCACATTTAGCAGTACTGCCAAAACACTTGGAGGGGGATTAGCTCAAATGGTAGAGCGCTCGCTTTGCATGCGAGAGGTAGCGGGATTGACGCCTGCATCCTCCATGCAGCCAAATTTCTTCCGTATTAAAGTAGTGTTTGGTCAGTACTATGTTTCTTTTCTTGGGGCAGTTGGTGACCTAATGTGGCCTAATCCCCTGAGCATGGTGCCCCCACATTGCTCCCTGGGTGCAGACTCAGCCAGCAGCCCCCTGCTTTATCACTGGGGCCCTAACCCTATTGATGCATGTAGCAAAAAAACTTTATTTTGGCCGTGGCCCCAAATAACTGCCTTGCTTCCCTGACCTCAAGCACTAGCCCTTGTAGTCACTGAGGTGCACTGAATATAGCATCATCCCCCATTAATTGGGGTCACCACCCACAGGGGGCTTCACATTATGAGCCCCCCTGTGGGTGGGTACAATTTTTCACTGTGTGCTAATTCCAGATGGACTGGTCAGCAACCAAACCAGGGGTTTTGAACCCCTGATCTATAGTAGTATTCTTTAGTATTTTATTGTGTTATATCAGAACAATAAAACTATTTGGCATTTTTTTTCAGATTTTTATGGTTAAGCAAGGCAGTACTGGTGGCCTATTGGTTTTAAGTGGATTCCACAAAGTTTCTGGTTTGAATTCACAAGCTGCCTGGTTGCCACTGGGGTTCTCAAAGTATTTAGCAGTGTGATTTGGGTGACAGTGGTAGAGACTGCTGCCCCTACTACTGCTGCAAAGAACTACTTTGACTACAGCAGCAAAAAACTCCATATGTCATTACACTCCTTCACCGCTTGATGACCACAACATCACAAGTGAAGCCCATGGAAGATGTGACAGTATCAAAGTACAACAGACGTTCCAGACATCACTTTGTAGACATTAGCAGTAATGGTGAATGCTAAATACTAGTCAGCAAAAATGTGTAATGGAAAGTATTGGTGTTATTTAGCAAACTGGAAGACATAATACTCTGATGGCAAACTGAGAGATTTAATATTACGTTCTGCATGTGTTTTCTTAATAAACTTAGATATTTAGTACTTATCTATTTATCTATAAACAGATAAGTACTACATGTCTATAATAGATGCCTAATAAGTGGAGAAAAAGTGTTCTTGTGCCAATTTACAAGAAAGGTGATGTGCAGAGTTGTAGCAGTTACAGAGGGATAAAGTTGATGAGCCATACCATGAAGATTTGGGAAAGAGTAGTTGAGGCTAGGTTGAGGAAAGAGGTAGAGATTTAGGAACAACAGTATGGTTTTATGCCGAGAAAGAGTACCACAGATGCAATATTTGCCTTGAGGATGTTGATGGAGAAGTACAGAGAAGGAGCTGCATTGTGTTTTTGTAGATTTAGAAAAGGCCTATGACAGAGTTCCAAGGGAGAAACTGTGGTTTTGTATGAGGAAGTCAGGAGTGGCAGAGAAATATGTTAGACTGGTGCAGGATATGTATGAGAACAGCACAACGGTGGTGAGGTGTGCTGTTGGAAGGACAGAAGACTTTAAGGTGGAGGTGGGACTTCATCAAAGATCTGCCCTGAGCCCCTTTTTTATTTGCTCTGGTGATGGACAGATTGACAGATGAGGTCAGACAGGAGTCTCCATGGACAATGATGTTTGCAGATGATATTGTGATCTGCAGTGAGAGCAGACAACGGCTAGAAGAGAACCTAGAGAGGTGGAGGTTTGCACTGGAGAGAAGAGGAATTAAGGTCAGTGCAGCAAGACTGAGTACATGTGTGTGAATGAAAGGAGTGGTGAGGTTACAAGGAGCAGGTGATGAAGGTGGAGGAGTTCATATACCTGGGCTCAACTGTACAGAGCAGTGGAGACTGTGGACGAGAGGTGAAGAATAGAGTACAGGTAGGATGGAACAACTGGAGAAAGGTCTCAGAAGTGATTTGTGATAGAAGAGTGTCAGCTAAGGTGAAGGGAGAGGTTTACAGGACAGTTGTGAGACCAGCTGGATTAGAGACACAGGGAATTGGTAGAAGACAGGAGACAGAGCTGGAGGTGGCAGAGTTAAAGATGCTGAGATTCTCTTTGGGGGTGACAAGGATGGACAGGATCAGGAACGAGGTGATCAGGTGGACAACACAGACAGGAAGGTTCGGAGAAAAAGCTAGGGAAGCCAGATTAAGATGGTTTGGTCATGTTCAGAGGAGGGACAATGATTATATTGGGAGAAGAATGTTAGATATGCCAGGTAAGAGACGGAGAGGAAGGCCAAAGAGTTGATTTATGGGTGCAGTGAGAGAGGACATGGAAGTAGTTGGAGTTAGAGTTGAAGATACAGAGGACAGGGTGGGATGGGAATTGTTGACTCGCTGTGGCAACCCCTGAAAAATGGTATAAGCCGAAAGGAGAAGAAGAGAACAATACAGTTGTCTGCAGTAGCTGAACAGAAAACACTACTTTTCTAATTAGTACTGATATTCATTTGCTGGATCTGCACATTTTCCTATACTTTTCTGCAATGTCTCCTTTAGGAGATGGCACTAATCTTATTTTGTGACATTAAATCTTCACTGAACCCTGTATTCCCTCAAAACTGCGCTGTCATTGAACAGAACAGTTTCCCACTGTGGCAAAATAAAATACTGCAATTTAAAATTATAGCCATGGCTGCCTTCCCCAGTTCAAAGGTGATTATAAAGTTGCACAGTAATATTTAGAACAGCCAATAAGTTTGAACCCTGGTGGAAAGAATTTGAGATAAGCATTAATTATATTGCTGTCTAGGAAAGAGTATGTATTTGTTTTTTATTTGTACTTTTAACAAGAAGTAATGCAGCCCAGTGGTTAAGGAAGCAGCAAGCATGGCTTCAGGTTCAAATGCACAAGCTGCCAAGTTGCCATTGAGCATAACCCTGTCCTGAACTGAATAGCTTCCAGTGGGATCACCACCCACAGGCATTGCAGTCGTGGGTGGCAGTTGTGGAGGTCTGATTAAGGGGATGCAGAGGAATGGATGAATGGAAGTAATGTATAAGAACTTCCTTTAAATATATATCCCCTACTGGTCAGTGACTGTACTCTATCTAGCTCTGCGGGGGCCACATTCTGCCTATTCATGTATCTTTAACCATATAATTACCTATTTACCTACCTATTTGACTTAACAACTGCCATCTGTAAATTTCTGGTGATTAATGTTGTGTTTTTCATGTTTAACATGTTCTTTCACAGTTTCCGTCTGGTCATTTGACTCAACCTTCTCTAGTGCAATATACAATACATATTGCACCACTGCACATGTCACTTTTACCTGCTTGTTCAATGCTCGGTCACGGGGGTTGAAGTATGTGTGGACCCTGAAGGTTCACACCTATAGCAGAGGCATTGCCCCTGAGCCAAACGTGGCCTCTTACTGTACATTATTGTACATTTATTGATCTTTGTCTTTATTGATCAATCGTATTTATTTTATTTTATATTATTCTATATTATTTGTTTTTCTTTCCCACCTTTACCTTTATTGTTTTTCAACTGTGCCTGAGCAATTGTACCAGAACAATTTCCTTCGGCATAATAAAAATATTCTGATTATTATTATGATTAAATAACAATAATAAGAAATGGTGGCACAAGGGTGCATTGAGCATGGTACTGTCCCCACCCACTGCCCCCCGGGTGCCCAAAGCTTCCTGCAGCATGCACTATTCACTTAAATGATTACATTCAAATGTCACATTTTGTTACTTTCCTTTCCTCTAACACTATGATTTGTGTAGTAAACACATTTACAGGTGAATATTTAGCAATTAATCTAAAAGTCTGCCAGCATTTTTATTCTTGTTCTTTCTTATGCACAGCAGATGGCATTGTTTTTTCTAGTTTATCGATTGTTTTGGCCACATTTTTCTCAACACCTATACCATCTAAAACTCCAATGACTGACTCCACTGACTGAGTAAGAAATAAATGTATCACTCTCATACAGTGTCTAGCTTCACATGGATGGAATTCTGTCCATGGCTGTACTGTGCGTTATTCTGAACTGACGAGGACTGTGCAGTGGAGGCTAGTGCCTGATAGCAGCCACTCTCAGCATCAACCACTGTGTGTGACTCCTTTCCCATTAAAGCACACAGATACACACATACACAAACAAACCCCAGGGATTGAGTTGCTGAAGCAGTGACATGGAGGAGTTAACGATTTATGAAAGCCGTGCTCTTGGACGTCATTTGATTTATTTGAGTGAGTATAACTTATAATTACCGGTTTCCAAACTTAATTACTGTTTTCAGTCATTTTCATGGCATTATATAAAGTCAGTTAAACCCAGGCCATACAGAAGACTGACTGTAGGCACTCTGACCTGGCACTGGCGCACTGTGGAGTCTTTGTCTATGCTTCGCTCTAAGGCCACCAGGTTTCCAACCGTTGTACATACGTATAGAGATGGCAAGGCTAAATTTGACAATTTAAATTGCAAATGTAGATATAATTGATGATTTGAGTGCGTTCTGCTTCAATACCGTAGCAATTAGCGTGCCCATCTTGGAGAGCAGAGCGTGGAAAGTTCTGGGCCCTCTTTGCCGATAATGATATAATTATAATTATATCAATTAATTAGTGTTATTATATATGTGGTACGACGAACCGTTAAATTGTCCAGGGTGTATGACGACTTCTGGAATTGCTAGTGGCAGTAAACTATGGATATTAACGCTCTGGCTTATAGGTTTTTTAACTAAGGCAGCAATAAATATTTGATAAACAATGCCTTGTAAAACAGAAATAAACTTTGCAATGCTTGCAGCAACCTGTAGGAGTTCAGTANNNNATGCAGTGGTGGGCCGTAAAAGCTGCAAAGCCTTCTCTGCTGGCCTAAACTAAGAAAAAATTATTTATTCATGAATATTTTAAAATAAAATTGTATTATTTTTTTCATTACTGTAAAAAGAGTTTTTCTATTTAAAAGTTGGATAAAAACTTTTTATTCAATCAAATTTCAGCTTGCATATTTCATGTTCGAGTTGCTCCGAATTTGCTAGAGCCTTCAGAATCAAAAGTGAAGACTGTGCCTGCTCTAAGTGAATGGACACAGCCAGTTCAGTTCACAGCGCTAAGACCCAGACCACCTCACCAGATTGTGACGTCAGTGGCATCTAGCTGGCGTGTCACTTGATTTGCTCACGTGTCCTGTGACCGGACCAAACACATAACTGACTGTAGTGTATGGCATGCCTAATTTTGAAGGGAAATGTTCCGCTAATCTCCTTGACTTTCTCTGGATTAAAAAATCATAGTGAGAGTATGGGGAGACTTTATACATGGGCATGTTTGGTTGTAACCATTGTTTCCACTGACTTTGTTTAAAACTGCAGATCCGGTGTACCACAGGATTGCAAACTCTGCTCATATATAATATACAATACATACCTTCCCTCAAGGAACTGAAAACAATAACATTAGATATCAAAAATAAAATAGATAAAATACACATGCAAGTTAGTAAAGGCAAAAAATAGGATGACTAGTGCTAGTCCTGTGGCTTTATGTACAAGTACTTAACAAAATGTAATCTTGGTTTAAAAAAGTACTTTCTTGCATTAGAATCCAATTATTATCTCTATAGAATTTGCATGTGTCGGTTTTCAGCCTTGACATCCACTATGTGGGATTGGAAAGGAAGTACGTAAAAACTGAAATGATCATTTGACTGCTACCTTATCCTTGATTGGTGGAATTGGTGGGGTTACAACTTTCCCAGTGTTACAACATATGGTTATGTGTTTTATATACCTCAACATTTTCCGTAGCATCTATTGAGAGCACTTGTTCATTTATAGGGTAGTGACACAGCTGCAATATACAAGGTTGGGCAAGTTACTTTAAAAAAGTAACTGGTTACGTTACTAGTTACTAAATTATAAAAGTAACTAATAACTAGTTACCTTACTTTACTTTAAAACACATTAAGGTAATAATAAAGGTTTTGTGCTGTGTTCTGTAGCAACTATCATAATGAAATGTACTGGTACTGTAATGGTTATAAGATTTTATACAGCAGTTATGGGGTTAATGTTCCAAGTGTGGGGAGGTGTGATTAGAACTTTGTGGATGTGAGAGTGAGAGAGTGAATCTGGAGGGAGCAGCGCTGCAATTAGACTCTGGAAATAAGTTATTCGTTCACTGTAATCTTGAATAAAGTTCTTCAGAGCACGGAAGCGTGGTTTGTCACCGGGGAATTACAGTACAATAAAAAAAAATAGACATTTCGACATTTTGACTATCTTTATTGCAACCTCAACTTTCCATTAGCCATTGCTTGTGGGTGTGTGTTGCTGTACCGCGTCACGCAGGTGTGTGAGACTGTTTATTTCCCTATAAGGCAAGAAGACCTGCCCAGGTCTCTTCCTGATTGGCTTAGTGTGAATCGTTAAGCTATGTTAACTAATCATTGCTTCTTTTCAACGCATGGGTTCAGGTAGTGTGCACAATCGTTTTTCACTCATGACTGTGAGAGTTACCACACACACACACTGACAGACTCCGCTGCCACACAGACCTCTCTCCGTGGCGGGGAGAAACCGTCCATTTGGACCACAGATAGTAACTAGCCCTTTTACACAAAAGTAAGAATAATGGCGTTACTGAATGGGAAAAGTAACGTGTTGCGTTATTAGTTACCGAGAGGAGTAGTTCCGTTAACAGCGTTACAAGTAACACATGAGTCCCAACATTGGTATTTATCAAAGGAGTCTTAGTGTCAGAGCTTTTTTGTCCGCATGTGAGGCTTCATTTCAAATGTTTCTTAATTCCAAAAGGCTAAGATGGAGTCTGTGTTCCTCCCTCTGTGCTGTCAAACAATATACCGCATTATTCATTCATTCTTTCATCTTTTTCTGCTTGTCTGTTGCTGGGTTGCAGGGGCAGCTGGTGTCACTCAAATCACATTGTTCTATACTGTGAGCCTTCCTGCCCACAAAAAGTTATATGGGTCGAAACCATGCTATGCTTAGAGCAACTCAGTGGCAACCTGGCAGTTGGTGGATTCCAACCTGAAGCCTTGCGAACCCAAGTCCGCTTCCTTTCAACCACTAGGCCACCACTGCCTATATACTGCATTATCTTTAGCATTATTTAGCACAAAGGCTTTCTTTCTATTTTAGCATCTGTGTGTTTGTGTTTCTAATATCAGTGCGATCCAGGCGAGGCTACCAAGCTCCTCTACGACCTCCTGTACACAGACCCCATTAAAATTGTGCTGATGCCTGGCTGCAGCTCTGTGTCAACGTTGGTGGCTGAGGCTGCTCGAATGTGGAACCTCATAGTGGTAAGAATATTATGTTTGTGAGTCTGAAAACACAGCTGTATAATGACTTTGAACTTAGAAAAACTTTTGCCTGTCAGATAAGAGGTGCAGGACAAAAAAAAATACTGTGTTGTCATATGTTGTCTAGTATCAACAAGCAACTTTTTTTGTTGTTGTTTTATACTTTTTGTTTGTCTGTTTGGACAAATTCATCCTTAAACAAACAAGAAACACTAGCAAACACTGGAGAGAAAACAACACCAACATATTTCAGAGGAAAGAATGTAATACAATGATTTTTCCTATATAAAGTATATTTATTAGCATAAATATAAAAGTTATTCCATTTGGGATACTAAACTATTCATAAAGTGCCTCCCAAATTAAAAACATCTGTTTGCAAAAGTCCCTTTTGGCCATATTCACAACACCAACAGTGTTTCTCGACTGTGACTTTTTTCCTGAAAGAAAAAAGATACAAACCATTGAGTTTATTCTTAATCACTTCCTTCCCTCCCATGTTTTCCTCCTACCAACAAAATTATATTTTGGTTAAAAGAAAGAGAAAAACGTACAAAACATTTGATTTGATCAGTCTTTTAAACCCGAATCATTTTTACAGAGAGTCCTTAAAGGCTCGAGATTAGGGCACCAAATTCAAAAGGAAGGTCTTTACAATTAGTTGGTGCACCTTCTGAATACTGCAACCATGTCTACAGTACCTCAACATCCTGGTCCTGGTGTCATTAACGTCCCACTTTTGTTTGAGTCAGTCAGCAGTGGTGGAATATGAATTGTCAGAATGATAAATCTCTAACATAGTGGTTCTGAACTCTCTTTCCCTCAGCTTTCTTATGGTTCCAGTTCCCCAGCTCTCTCCAATCGTCAGCGTTTTCCCACCTTCTTCCGCACTCATCCATCTGCTACTCTGCACAACCCCACACGAGTGCAACTTTTCCAGAAATGGAAATGGTCCAAGATTGCCACGATTCAGCAAACAACAGAAGTCTTCACATCAGTGAGTCATGTGTCAAGGTTAAGACGTGGGAGGGCCAGCAGACCCATCAGGGATTGGTTATAGAAAACAAAGCTTTTTATTTTGGAATCTATATTAAGAATGAAATATGAATTGAGTAGATAATTAACTACAGGTCACAGCTTGAGCATTGTTGAATGAGAGGTAATTTCTATGGCCAAATTAAAAAAAAGTGTGTCTTCTGATGAACTGACAGACTGTGAATTTTCTGGTCCTAATTACTGACAATCGTTATATCCAAAAATATTGACTTGGAAACTTACTGGACATAGAGACGATTCACCTCTCATCCAAGAAGCTTCTTTAGTCCTTTAGAATGAAAGGTGAAACATCTTCAAGAAACCTACTATGTAGCCAACTCTTTTAAGTTGGTCTTTATGTTACCATTTTTTCGGTTAACAGACATACTACCTACCTTATCAATACAACACTGTATTATATTGTTCTACAGTAGACACTGTGTCACAACTGCCAAGGCTCTGCAATCAGTAGGATGAGATCCACCTGTGTTCTCATCCACCTGTGTTCTGACACTGACGATCTGACAAAGTATTTAAGCAGTGGTCACCCTTGCCTGGTTGTCAGATTGTCTTTTCTGCTATATGTGTTCAGACCTACACAGCAGGGTGGTTTTTACTTCTGTTGGACTCTGTTTTCTGTTTTGTCTTGTTAGTTAGCTTCAGAACTGAATTTTGTTAATCCAACCATAGTTTTCATGTTTTATTGGGTTTTTGGAACTGCTGTGCAGACTTCTTTAGCTCAAAGTCTCAGCCTTGATTTTTGAGTCTTTGTATTCCTTTCCTAAGCTGTTTCTTTTCTTAACCAAGTTTGACTCAACTATACTATATTCTGTCACCCAAATCCCAAAGCACTGTCCTAGTGTTATGCTCAGACCTGGCAGTGGGTGCATTCAAACCTGAAGCCCCAACCCCCCCCAAAATTTCCCTCTATATTTAGGTGTTACAAGGGTTATTTTGTTATAACACTCGATAAATCCTATATAATCATGTACGAAGCACCGCTTAGAATCCTTTTGGTCCACTGTAGAAGACTACAGGGAGAATTCATCTGTGTATGTATTGTTAAGTAAAATTATGGATTGGCTTCATTGTTCTAGCATGATCAGGTATTGAACAGTGTTCAATACCGCTGGCAAAAACAAAATCTCATCAAACCTTGAAGAAGCTTGTTCAGCATAAAATGTCTTGCCATAAGGAACTTTTTTTGGGAATCATATTTTCTGTTAATTTAATGTAACTTGTTCTTCTTAATGAACTTAAGATTGCGTAGTTTGGAAATATAGGTGCTAGACAAAGTGATAATAGGATTCACATTTAACCTGTTTTGCACCTCAACCTGCAAAAACATAAGTAAATGAACTATGTGAAACTCAGGAAAAAAACTAAAAATTACTCTTCCAACCTACCAACCCCATTTCATTTTTTTTCACGTCATTTGAAACACTATTACTTTTTTCTTTGGCCTTACGTAAAAGTTTCTTAATAATGCATAGGGTCTTTAAACGTTGTATCTAAAGGAAGAAGGAGAACTTTTTTGTGTTTATCATCTGAAATTCAACATGATGACTACATTGTCATTCAGTTTGCACAGTTTTACTGCAATTACAGACAACATCAATGTGTTTTCCCTGCCATTTGATTTTTGATTTTTTAACCCTACTTGGGTAACCCTACTTGTACGTTGTAACCAGCTGTTTTATCTGTTAGCTGATAAATACACCCCCACATCTTCCATCATCTTCCTAAGCTCCATAATCCCCTTCTTCTCTTGTCTGTTCTCTTACTTTGATGCCAGTTGTTGATCTTCAGTTTCAATGGTGTGTGTGTTTGATTTGCAGACCCTGGATGATCTAGAGGAAAGAGTGAAGGAGGCAGGGATTGAGATCAGTGTTCGCCAGAGCTTCCTCACAGATCCTGCTGTGGCTGTCAAAAATCTAAAGGTACCATATCACCTCCATTCTCTTTCACCACACATTGCTGATTCATTCTTTCCATGTTCACAGTGTTATCATCTCTGAGAATCATATGTGGGTGTGTACATATGAGCAAAACATTTTTGCAACCAGTTTGTGTCCCTTCTGTTCAGTGATCAGCAATACAGGTCATTACCAAAGACACAGAGGCTTTATTTAAACAGACAGATGTGTACTTCCAACTGAGATTTATTTTTGTGAAATCTTGATTTAGAAACAAAAACCACTGCAGTATGTAAAATAGGTACTTAGAATTAGAAATTAGAAAAGGGGGGTAAAGGTGCGAAAGTGGGGCAATGTGAATGCATTGAGAAAAGCTGGTATATCAGTTAAATGGACACTGCACTATAGGGTGCGCTGCACATTTTGAAGAAAATGTAAGACTTTTATGTGTGCCTTATAGTCGTGAAAATATGGTACTAGTCTGTAGAGGTCGGTGACTGCCCGCCTTATTTTTCAGGACAGGGATAATATGACTGGACTTGAGACTATCACTTATTAACGCTTATTCGTTATCCAACAGCACACTTTCCACTAGTGTTATGGAAATTGGGTGGCAATTTCACACCATTTATAGCTCTTTTCAAAGCCTCACACCTGCAATGTTGCCATGAGGCATGCTAAAAATGCAGCTAGTGATTCTGTGGTTAGCATTAGCATTTTTAACAATTCTACCGTAACTTTTTTGGCTTTCCTGCTTTTCCCTACTTAGGGTTTGCTATTGGAATCAACTATTTTTGTGACTTTTCTGTTCTTTCCATCAACTATTCTGACCCCAAATAGCTCCATGTCCTCCTTCACTACATCCATCAATCTCCTCTTTGTTTACTACCTGGAAGCTCCTACCCTATGATGATTCTTCGACCAATGTATCCACTGTCCCTCCTCTGAACATGTCCAAACCATCTCAATCTGGCTTCTCTAGTTTTTTCTCCAAACCTTCCTGTTTATGTTGCCCCTGTAAAGTTCTCATTCCTATACGTCCTCTTTACTCCTAAAGAGCAGCTCACAATATTAGTTGAAGGTGTGATTATGTTGATTTAGGTGGAGAATTGTTAAAGTTGTCTCTGATTAGAGGAACAACACAGACAGGAAGGATTGGAGGATTAAGCTATACAAGAGAAGATTGAGATGGTTTGGACATGTTTAGAGTAGGGACATTGGTAGAAGAATGATCCTGGAGATGGAGCTACCTGGTAGGAGACAAAGAGGAGATTGATGGATGTAGTGAGGGAGGACATGGAGGCAGTTGGAGTCAGAATACAAGATTGAGAGAACCGGGGATATGTGTTAAATGCTGTGGCAGAAAGAAAAAAATAGTTCTTTATAAAACTGCTTTTGTAAAAGAAAAGAAAAAAAGAAAACAAAGTAGCACTAGCCACAGAATGTCAATTATTATCTAGTACAGATCTCTTGCCTCTGCTATCTTAAAAAAAGTAATGTGTTTATTGATAAATCCTTTGAAAGTAACTAAGTTACTTTACAGTTTGCTTGATCGAGAAATGTAATTAAAATTAGATTACTAGTCACTTTCTTTGAGACATTCAGAAGCTGCTGACTCTCTCACCTATTATCAAAGAGATGAAATGTATAAATGTACAGGTATGTATGTGTGTACAACAATTCATATTAAACCCACTAACACCTAACTTACCCCAAAACATACTAAGCTCTCATTCACTATGACCTACTTTAATTGGACGGTTACTCAAATTTTAAGTCACAGATAAAGGCATCTGCAAAATGTTATGCAATTTATAGTATGCATATGATGCAATGTAATGAGATGACTCTTTTAGTCATGGGTTGAGCATTGGCAGAGACTGATGGACCACCAGTTTGGGTCTTGCCTTTTGTTGTATGAATGTTTTTTTTTTTTGGTACCTCAAATGTTTCCCGGTCTAATAAACATTGGTCAGTATGTTAAAGACAGATCCAGTAAATGCTACATGTTGTCAATTGTTTTTTTCCATAAAAAGGAACATGTTTGCTGTTTGTGACCCAACAAACTCCTTGTTGGGTGTGTTATAATTAAGGACCATATGTAATTTAATATCTGCAAATGAAATTTAATGAGTAAACCACACACAATCATACAATTTACATAACCAATTTGAACTCAATAGTCAGTATATTTTAAAAGCTTCAGGTTAGACACCTTCTCATATTTGCATTTATTTCCAATCTTTCCTTTTAAATCTGTTAGCCCTATTTACTTCAACACTTAATAATAACCTAGGCTTCGTATTACAGCCTGGTTTTAGTGTGCAAGATGAATTTGTGCTGGCAGAAGAAACCATGGCAACATCATGACTGTAGCCTATGTGGAGAGGGAATGTGACTCTCTGCAGGGTCTCCGACTTACACTTTTCTTTTAACTCTGTGCTTGTGTTTTATTCTCTCTCCCTCTTTTAAGCGCCAAGATGCCAGAATTATTGTTGGCCTGTTCTATGAGACAGAGGCCAGAAAGGTGTTCTGTGAGGTAATGTATTTTCTTGTTCAGGTTGATTCAGAAATCATTTAGCTGACTTGAGTGTTAAGTATCGGAGGAGTTAATTTCATGTTTTTTGTTTGTTTCTTTTCATTTGAGGAATTTCCATCTCACTGAATGTTGTCATGTGTCAACATATTCACCATTAAGTGTTGTTAGTGTGTTATATTTATGGATAAGGTTTTATTTATTTATTTTGATTTGCTTCAGCGAATCACTGCCTATTATAGAGTCAGGTGTAGTATGTTGGTTGCTAGGTAGTGGACTAGTACCACGGAAGCTGGTCTTTTTATATAAATCTTGCACACTTTCTCCTTCCATCCCTTCAAGTATCTTTCCAATATTTGTCAAATCCCTTTCTGCGGGATATTACACACCTATGGGAGGGGACTGTGGCAGCTGAAGCTGTTTGCCAAATTGTGTGAAAGCACACACATGTCTTAAGGCCGGATGTCTCACTTACAGTTGACACCCTGTAGGATTGTGACAGGAGTATTAATTCTGTGGTATTGATAAGCCTTGGTATAAATAAAAAAATCCATGTGCCACGGCAATGTCCTTTAGGGTAACCTACTACATACCTGTGTTTGTCCTGCAACACCCCCCAGTAATGTTAAAATGACCCAATACGTTCATGTCATGTGACCACTGACAAGTAGCCATCAACTATTAAAGTTATGTTGTTTAAATACAACATAATGCAATTTGATCTTGTGACCAATAAGTTATAATAAACATTGTCATTTGGTTTAGCGGTATTTTTTAAAGTATTGATCTTTGTTGTAGTATTGTAAAAAAAAAAATCTAACCATCACTACTCTGAAGTGTTCACCTCTTTGCTAGTGTTTCCTTGACGATTGCTCTACTCACCGCAGGTCTACAAGGAGAAGCTGTTTGGAAAAAAGTACGTGTGGTTTCTCATTGGCTGGTACGCAGACAATTGGTTCAAGATCAAGGACTCGTCTATCAACTGTACAGTGGAGCAGATGACAGAGGCCGTCGAGGGTCACGTGACCACCGAAATCGTCATGCTCAATCCAGAGACAGTACGAGGAGCATCAAACCTGGTGAGGCTTCCTACAGCATGTTATTGTCTCTGTACTCAACAACTGGAGTTCTGTCCTTTATGGGTTTTGACGGGACATTGTGATAATTGCCAAGCTTTTCCTTGCCGTTCTGAAGATTGCTAATAATACAATACACGTTGGTACTTAGCAGTAAATTGGCGGCATTCTGTCAGGGGGATGAACCAATTGAATTACTACCATACATTTGTAAACAGCCTGTTTTCTTCCTACAATTAAATACAATTAAAATCTCTTAATTTGCTGACATCTGTTCTCTTGGTACAGGATGAGTCTGATTAAAAAAATAAGCTGCCTATTTATTAAAGGCTTATTTTTACAGCCCGTCAATGTGTTAGTCTTGTTAAATTAAATAAAGAAGTGAGATCCACATTGGAATCAATTTTAATGATCCTACACTTCCTGATCTCCACAGTGGCACAGCAGCAATAAACTCCTTTTCCTAGTCATGGTATGAACTGAAAGCTTAACAGTATCAGACATGACCAAGGCATTTGACAAGAATATTGATCAGACCTGCAGTGAGTCTCTGTTGCCGTCAGCCTTGTAGTTGATTTTAGTGCTATGTTGTTGTCATACTTGCTAAGCAAATTTTCACTCTACGAGGATGGCAGTTGGTTTGAGGCCTAATGATTTCATCATTCCTTACCCTAACAAACCATAAGATCTGCACCTTTCCCCTTTCCTTTGGAGAGATTGTGCTGCCTGTGCAGATAGAAAAATCAATTTCTGCAGGTTGGCATCCCAGAGGGCTGGTAACTACATTGTATGGTCCACAGTTTATTTTTAACCTGTGCTGAACGACTGAGAGAGAATCAGAGAGAATCATCTAAAGATGTAACAAAACATTGCTCCAAAAACAAAGTAGAGACGGTTCAATATTTTTTATATAGCATTAAGAAAAAGTAGAGGCCTAGAAATGAATGGTCGAAGAAACCTACTGCCTTATCAATTTCAAACAGTTGTGATTCCCATTTGTTTCCCTCTTCCCATCTTCTGTACTATTTTTGTTCCTCACTTTTCACACCTTGTCTTTGACCAATTTACCGCCAGATGTTTTATTCTGCTGCACATGTGTTTATGTTCTGCTCCCTTGAGTGCCTTGTCTTCATCATAACCTGTACCTTGTTTATATGAAACTGGTGTTTCATTAACACCGTTCTAGTTCTTTTGTGTTCTTCAAGTGACTTAAAGCGTGTGTTGCTGCTCAAGGCTGGGATGTGTATCAAGTTATTATAATTATGAAACATAAAATAATTTATGCTAACTTTCCAGTTATTTAGTGATAAGTTTCAAGTTAGTATGTTTACTGTATCGGTTTAACAGTATGGTGTGCCATGGCTTTCTTTCTATGGATTGTTTTTAATAATTCTGTCATTGGAGGTTTGTAAGCACAAGTAGACATGCATGCATGTGAGTACGCGTGTATTTCCTTGCAAGCAAGTGTGTATGTATGCGTGCATTTCTTTGGGTGTACACATTAGTATTTGTGAACTTTGTGTTTAAATGTGTACTCACATGTACTTGCATTTTTTGCACACATGCACGCGAGCTCACGTGCATATCTGTACGCACTTATGTGTGTGTACGCAATGGTTTAAGTCCTATGTGCATGTGTTTGTGGACATGGACATGTTGATACGCATGTATTTCTGTGTACATGGTTTGATGTAAGTGAGCATATGTGAATGTTTCCTTAGCGTGCATGTATTTTTGTGCAGGAAAGTGTTTCTTTGCGCACACGTGTGTACTGATCTTTTTTTTTCTTAGTCAGGCAGTAATTTGTTGGACCTTTACCTTCTCCACCTGTTGATACCTTTAAGATAATCCTACTACTTGAGTCACGCATTTACATTTTTACTCATTTAAACTGCGTACTTTTACTCCACAACCAAATGCATCTGTTGCCTCATTCTCAGACCTCTCAAGAGTTTCTGGCAAAGCTGATGTCCAAACTGGGAGGGAAAAACCCAGAAGAAACAGGCGGTTTCCAGGAGGCCCCTCTGGCCTACGATGCTGTATGGGCTTTAGCTTTGGCCCTAAATAAGACTGTGGGACGTCTCAAGGCCAGGGGTTACAGGCTAGAAGATTTCAACTACAACAACAGAGACATCACAGCAGAGATATACCGAGCTTTAAACACCAGCTCCTTTGAAGGAGTTTCGGTAAGTCTAGTATAAGCAAAGCTGATGCAAAATATGGGTTCAGGGATAAGATACAGGGAAGAAAAATTGGTGGTGGATATTTAATTGTTGTTTTAATTTTTTTTTTTAGGGACATGTTGTATTTGATGCGCAAGGTTCTCGAATGGCCTGGACTCTTATCGAACAGCTTCAAGGTTTGACAATTTTTCTTTAGATTAGGGCTGTCAAACATATGACCCGTGGGCCAATCGAACCCAGTGGGGGGTTCAATCTGGCCAACTTGATGTTATGATCGTGTTGGTCTGGCCCCTTTTGCATCTACTCAGCCTATATGTGGCCCTTGAACCCTACTTTAAATAAACAGTACCATTGTAGCTTTCAGTTATAGCTGTATTTTATATAATGCTGTGCTATGTGTGTTTCTTTGTTATGTATGAATAATATAAATAAGTGTGAATAACACCATCAGTTGAGTAAGGAAATAATTTGTCAGCCAAGAATATAGGTGAAGGAACATAACCACAAGGAAGGTTTTGTTTTGCTCAGGAAATATTTTTAATTGATAGGATTTTAGGTCAGTGTTCTGTCTTCCACGTGTTGTTGCATGTTTTGCAGTTTTTCACAGTTAGCTCTGTTGTCTCCAGGGGGCATAGTAAACCATATTCCGCTAAATTGACCCATTTTTTCTGTCACAAAGGAGGAAGTTACAAGAAGATTGGATATTACGACAGCACTAAAGGCAACCTGTCCTGGTATGGAAATGACCAGTGGATAGGTAGGGAACGTTTGGGATATTATTGTTCTTCTTCATATTTTGTTCTTTATATATCTTTTTCTGCTTGGAAGTTATCTGCAGATGTGCATCAGCCATTCCTATTAATAAATATTTCCTAACCGCAGGACTTCCATGAAGTCATACAGATAACAAAGAAGTAATTCAGCAGAGAGTCCTACTGTACCACAGAAAAAAAACTTAAAAGTCATTCAAGCAATGCAGCACAATTTAATGAAACTCTGATGAAGAAATTAAATATTGTTTTTTTTTTTAAACACATATCCTTAAATAAGTCTTTTTCTATGATCATCTGGAAGGACATTAGGGATGTTGTTCTGACCTTTGTTTGAGAGCGCGCATATGTTTTTAGACAGTGTGACATACTGAGTTGTGCCAGAGCCAAAGTCTGGAACAGCATGCTACCCGGGGATGTTTATCAGAATGTGCTCCGTCCTCTCCGCTATATTACCGGTCAGAAGGGTTCAATCGAGCAGTAGTAAACAGTGCTTATACTCTAGGTCACCTCCTCAGAGTTTTTTGTCATGGAATTGACCTTATCTGATCATGGTACTGAAGCATAGTATTTGAGTGTATTTTTACAGAGAAATGTATTCAAAAAATATGTATAGCCAGTGATTATTATTATTTTTTCCAACCCCCCTTCTCCTTCCTTTATGATTTCTTTAAGTTTTCGTATGTATATTTGCCACTTTAATCCCTCTTTTTTTGTTTCGCACTCTTGTCTCGACTGCTCATGTATTCATTTGGTCTCCATGGCAACCACTGCAGCATCGCTGCTCCTCTCTCTTATTTCCGTGGTAACCATAATGGGGCCACTTGGCAGTTGCCATGGTGACGTACTGTCCTGATTCCACCATCAAGGGCAAGGAGAGCTTTTAAACAACAAAACCAGCCACACATGCACAAACATACACACACACACATACATAAAGCACACACATTTACACATAAACATATCTATATCTTTCTATCTATTTCTCTATCTATCTATGTCTCTGACTCTCCACTCAATCCACTCTTACACTACCTTTCTCCGATATACAGAATGTATGCTTATATATATATTATATATACACATACTGAATTTATATAGCACAGTTTGTTCCAATCCGTCTTTGTGATTGTAAGCATTGTGTTATTTATTTAAAATATTAATAGAAAAGTAAAAGGACATTTGCCTACAAAACAACAAAGATGTACAGAGCTCAAACAAAGATGTATCAAATATGAATTGGAGACATCGACTGTGTGTATACATACCCAACACACAATGCAATAATATATGTAAATTTCTTTTCATTGTACTAAGAGTCTATAACTAGAATTAATTTTGACGTGACTTTACGTTACCAGCACCACACCACAGATATGGTTGAATTTCTGTGGTGGTTATAACAGATATGGTTATATGGTTATAACTCTGTGGACAGCACAGGCATCTGGGGTTGTTTCTAGTCATACTTCCCTTTTATTTGCTGTTATAGCAGTTTTTATGCATTTTGTATATTTGAATGATGTTTTTATAACCCAAGAACTTAACATCATCTTCCATTGCACGCTTCATACTTTCTGGTTGTGGAACAAGGAACCATTGGAGTTATTATTGGTTTGTCATGATGCCAAGCAGTAGCTCTATAGACGTTCTAGTCAGGAGCCAATTGCAGCACAGAAACTGAGTACTGAGCCTTTAATGGAGGTTGACAGGTTATGCACAGTTCCGATTGCAAATGAGAGTGATCTGAATATACTCTAAAGAAAAGAACAAAAATGTGAATTGTCACTTTAATGGAATCAGACAGGAGGAAACGCAGTGAAGTCTGTTTCTCAGAAAGGGTCCAGCAAGTGCACATTTTCTAGGTGAGGCGCACTCAAAGGGCTACTGAGCCAGATGACGTCATGGAGGGATTGTTCGGAATTGGGAACGCTGACGCCATAGAGCGAAGGGAGGGGAAGAAGCGGAAAATCCAAGTTGAAATGAAGGAAGCAGAGTTTGGAGATTGACTAAGCCTCACCAGCAGCGTGAAGTGGGCACAGTGGTGAAATACAGAGAAAGTTTTATAGTCAGTCACTGAAGGCGGTCAAGTTTGCTGGAGTTGTGGTAAAGAAACAGGTCAGAGGGCTCAAAGGGTGGGTAGAGGAAAAATAAGAGAAACTACAGCTGGGAACACCTTTCAAGGCTGGATTCTTAGACTTTGTGGCATGGAGGAGAGTGTGAGAGAGTTGGTAACCCCCTCACTAGGTGCAGTGAGTGGAACAGGTGACGAAGTTGATGATAATTGGCAGTGCGCGGCTGTCTGCCGAGTGTTGATGCTGATCAGTCTCACCTCCCGTGGTGTCATAGTGGTGACATTATCTTATTGGCTCACCACCTGTCTATGGTGGTCTATGTCATGTATGTGTACAGTAATATATTCTGTATATGGGCCAAATTATTAAGTGCTATTTATTTGGTGTTTATGTGTAGTTTTTTAATAACTTTGGTCGGTCAGTCTGAAATTTTTTTTTAATCCTTAAATAAACATAAATAATGCAAGAGTTTATGTTATGATATGCGAAAATGGCCACACTCTTGTTTATGGAGTGTAGGCATTAAGGTGAACTACTATTGTTTCATCTCACTCCGAAAAACACAACCTTGTGTTCTTAAAAAAGAAAGATTAAAATAAGATAAAAAAATATCCTGTCCTTTCTTTATCGCAAGGTATTTTTTGCAGAATTAGCTTCTAAACGGCATGATAAGATTTGTGTGTTGGCACTGTCTAACATCTAACATACTTATGGAGTCAGACCTATGGAGCCAGAACAGTCGCAACATAGAACGTGTGATTGGCTGCAAACGAGCAAGACTTCTGATTGGCTGGTGACAGACTGATGTAGCAAAATTACGCACGCGAATTTGGTCCACGTAACACGTCTCAAAAATACAAATTTGTGTGCGTGTAGTTTCACAAATGAAAAGCCTGATTTGCATGTGCGTACCCCAATTCACAAACGTATGTTGAAGAATTCACAAAGGTATTTTGATGTGTGAAGCGTTATCGAGGACAATATGCGAAAATGGGTCATTCGACTAATGGGAAACAATATTTTCAACCAAACAGTTGACCAGCTTTTGGATTGTGGTGCTTAATATGCTGGACTCCATACTGTTGAAGACTCCAGCACCTACTCTTTTTAACCAGTGGAATGAAGAAACATTCTTATTTGTTTTTCTTAACACTTCCATCTGGGAAGTACACCGTGTCACATGCTCGTTACACTCACGCTATATCTTTTCCCACCTCAATGTGTAATTCTGATTATCAGTTGAAAAATTCCCCTTGTGCTTTACAATTTGGGTGTTATCTTTCCTGAATATGACAGGAAGCAAAAATAGCTCTATGTAAAGTACAAACACTAAGCTTTTGAAGCATCCTGTGAATAAACTGCAGATGAACCTGGAGTCAACTTTACCATAAAATAAGCTCTTGTCCCAACTCTGACAACCAGTGTAGATGCTAATGCAATCTGCTTCCAGCTCTCAGATTGTGATATGTCTGCAGGGACCCTATGTAATGCACGGAACATTTTCTGAATCTGATTTAAACATTTTCCATTTTTCAAACTACTATTTATTTATAATTTATTTTCTGCCTACTGAAGCTTAGACATAATAATATAGCGTTTAACCACAGATTAGGTTTATTAATATCCTCCCATAACAACAGTTTGTTATGAAGTTTTATTTAGATTCACACAGTAATATAAATAATAAGATGTTCTGTCTTTTGACCAAATTTTATAAATATAACTGTATCATACTTTGTTTCACTGCTTAATACTATACGGCTTTCTTTAAATAAGCACACTACCTGTGTTTTCCAGGCCCTGGACCTCCTGCTGACCAGACTATGGTCATTGAGGAGTTTCGCTACCTCTCCCAGAAGCTCTTCGTTTCCGTGTCTGTCTTTGCTGGATTTGGAATTCTGTTAGGAATTATCTGTCTCACATTCAACATCTACAACAGTAAAGTCAGGTACACAATCACACACTCTATACATTAGTAAACCCTTAGTTAGTATTTTTATAACTAACTTAGTGGTTATCACATCTGCCTTACATGCTGACAGGGTGGGGCCAATTCCTAAAGAAACCACATACTGAATGGTGTTGCCTGTTGCAAAAAGCTCACTATGAATTGAGTATGAATTGACTTAAATCATCAAATTATAATTACACAAAACACAAGGGAAATATGTATTTTATGGTTAAAACTTTGCATGGACACTTCCAAAAATTGGGCAGCATCTGTCAGGCAAATATCACAAAATATTACTCATTGAGCCACTTAAATCATTGTTAAAAACATAAAGTCCCTGTTTAGGAGGAACCTTGAAATTGTCAGTCAGATCACCTTTTCTGTATCATCAGCTACTCTGGATCACATGCTGTCCTCCATCTGCCTATTAATAACAACTCTAGCTGTTTTAGCATTTTGTGGCTATCGTACATGTCCTTGTGAGAACTGTCTCAATGAGGTCCACAATACAGTACATCCAGGTTTTTCATTTGGGGTCTAACAGTTGATACAGATCTGGATCTGAGGTCATTTTTGGTTTACTAAAGATTCATTCTTGCAACCAATCTACCACATGAAAAATTGCACAGATTTAACAAAACACTAAAGAGAAGACTGATCTGTTAAGCAGTTGAAAAGTAATTGTGTTTGACATAAAAAATAAACTAATGATGCATTTATAGATAGGTATCTTTAGATTTCCTGTTTATGTTTCTGCCTCTGTTTTGCAGGTACATTCAAAACTCACAGCCATATCTCAACAACATGACTGCACTCGGCTGCATGATGGCCCTCGCTGCTGTCTTTCCCCTGGGCCTTGATGGCCTTCATGTCCACAGGAAGCAGTTTCCTCTTGTTTGCCAGGTATAAATGATTAAATTGCTAATTTATTATAATATTATAATAATATATATTTACCCTATAATATAAATTGCTTATCTGACAAGTTTGACGTTTTAAATAGCCAGGGGAACCATTGTCTTTACCATGGACTGAGATTAACGAATTTTCACACACATAAGGCACACCTGATCATAGGGTGTGGGTTTTATCGTAAGGAGACAGACATTAGTCGAGACAGGGCAAACAGGGAAGGGAAAAGAAGTGTGGCCCATTGACAAGTGCTGTCTTCCTCCTCTAGAAAAAGGATTGTTGTAGTGAAAGGGTGACGACTGCATGACAGATGCCTTTGCATACACAGTAGCTGACGATAACAAAGCCCAGTGACAGCACCAACAGACTCACACAGGTGTCATGAAACACAATAAAATGTCAATCTCATATATTGTATTCCTATTAATGAATTCAGCCAGTGGGCAGCTCTGGATTCATTTAACATACCGTGACCTTAACAGTGGTGATGCAAATGTGTAGCTCTAAACTCCTTGTGTCAGTCACAGGCCTGGATTCCACGTCCGCCTTACAACAGCACACACACAAGCATACAAGTATGCGTATTGAACAAAAGAGCGCGAACAAAACAACTCCCCCACTTCCCCCTTTAACGTTCTCATGGTGTTCTCTACTTCTTCCGCCTTATAACAACCACACATTTTGAAGAAAATCTAAGACTTTTATGTGTGCCTTATAGTCGTGAAAATATGGTATGTCTGGCTAGGAGAGAGACCAAGAGGAGGGACTGAAAACAGGAATGATTGATGGGTGCAGATAATCGTAAGGAGACAGACATTAGTCGAGACAGGGCAAACAGGGAAGGTAAAAGAAGTGTGGCCCATTGACAAGTGCTGTCTTCCTCCTCTAGAAAAAGGATTGTTGTAGTGAAAGGGTGACGACTGCATGACAGATGCCTTTGCATACACAGTAGCTGACGATAACAAAGCCCAGTGACAGCACCAACAGACTCACACAGGTGTCATGAAACACAATAAAATGTCAATCTCATATATTGTATTCCTATTAATGAATTCAGCCATTGGGCAGCTCTGGATTCATTTAACATACCGTGACCTTAACAGTGGTGATGCAAATGTGTAGCTCTAAACTCCTTGTGTCAGTCACAGGCCTGGATTTATGGGTAAGAGTCAAGAAAGACATTTAGCATAGATATGGAGCCATCAAATGACCTCCATTTCAAATCGGTCATGGTCCAGGTTAACAAAGGTGCCTCAGGTGCTAGGACTAGCACATTCAGAGATCAAGACTCTGAATGTACAGGTAAGAGTAGTAGCTTTATGTGCAGGGAATATGAATAGGGAAAAAGGAGAACTTGCAGAGCTGAAAATGACAAAATATTATGTGTTTTAATTGTTTATTACATCAGATAAAAAGGAAGTGAAGCCAACAAGAAGAATTTTGGGGAACTTTTGACCAAGTAGTTGAATGTACAGTATCCTTGTGAAATATAGAGCTAAGTTCTCATTTCAATAGACTATGGTCAATGGTGGAGAAAATAGTGATGATGGAGAGCCATGGTTCGCAAACAGTTATGCAGAAGGGCAGATGGCTGTGTCCAACACAACTTGCCAGAAACACTATATACACATACAACATAGAAAAGATGATGAACTGCAGACAGGACAATTATTGCCTCTAAACCTTGTAAAGCTGGGGGTTATTAAGTGTTGCCATGGGAGAGTGGTAGAGAGACAGCTTTGCATGTTAGTGTGGAGGATGACAGTGGAAACAACCAAGGTCACTTGAGAACAAAAGAGTGAAGAGGAGTATTACAGCGATTACAGAGAATGGCTCTGGAGGGCACTGAAGGTCTTTCAGGAGTGGCAGAGAAGTATATGGGGGTGGTTCAGTAAATCTTTTAACATACAACTGAACATGCTTTTCGTCCTAACCCTTCTCTCTGGGCAGTGATAATGGACAGGTTTGCACATGGGTTCAGGCTGGTATGTCACTGAACTATGTTTTCAGATGGCATTACAATGGTGAGAGTTGAGGAACTTCTGGGTGAATCTGGAAGCATGAACAACATAACTAAACATAGTGAGAATTAAAGTATGCAGAACAAATCTTTTCTTACTTTATCTTATAAAATATTTCTCTTATTTGTATCTTCTAAATGTCAATGCTCTCGTGTTTCCTGCTTTTTATTTCATTGTCTTATTGACTTGTTATCCAAACAAAAATATGTATATTACAAGTAGGCAGCGGTGGCCTGGTGGTTAAGAAAGCCAGTTTAAATCCGCAGGGCTTCATGTTTGAATCCACCAGCTGCCAGGTTGCCACTAAAGTTCTCTGAGCAAAGCACCGTCCAGACCCACGTAACTTCTTGTGGGCCCACCACCCACAGAAAGGCTCAAAATATGGTGCATTGTGCTTTTGGGTTTACTTTGTAAAGCAAACCTTTCAAACCCTGGAAAGCAAACCTTACTTTAAGTTAGTATAGTTGCACTTGGCTTCTTGGCTGGATTTGTTTTGTAATTTGATTTTTATTATGGTGTCACCCTCCCACTGAAAACCTTGTCAATAATGTTTGCCTCACCTTTTTTTATTGCGGCTTCATGATGAGATAATTTAACAGTTACTGCATTTATATTGTAAGTTCTTTTTTTTCCTCCCATTAGTTTCGACTATGGCTGCTAGGTGTTGGTTTCAGCCTGGCATACGGCAGCATGTTCACTAAGATCTGGTGGGTTCACACTGTTTTCACAAAGAAGGATGAGAAGAAGGACAGGAAGAAGGTAGAGTTACAGATTTGATATGATTCTGCATCCCGCATCTGTGTTCTAAAGATGTCTTTCAGCTTGGTATACCTTAATTTTCTCCACATAAAAAGAAACTCTTCCAAATGTTGTCATTAGAAGAGACTCACCCTCTTTTTTTCTTTATCCCCGTTCTGCTGTTCTTGTGTGGTGAATGTAAAAAGACACATTAGACCAGATGTCCTAGAGCAGACACTGCTGCTGCAAGGCTGGTGTCAACAACAATTTGGTTCACTTTATCTGACTTTATGCCTATTCTGGAGTGACTGCAGTGTGTCTTACTTGAGGAAGAAAGTAAACTACTCTTACAAAAGCTAAATAGTAAAGTATTTTTACCAACATACACATTTGCAATTTGTTTTCAGAATCATTTTCTATAATTATGTGTACAAACTCACAGCAAAAGGTACAAGGTCAGGTCCATGTAGTTGTTTAGAGGTGCACAGTAAAATGTAAGTTTAGGTCAGCAAGACACCTTTTTAGATAGATAGATAGATAGATAGATAGATAGATAGATAGATAGATAGATAGATAGATAGATAGATAGATAGATAGATAGTCAGAAGAAGAAATTATGACATAACTGCAGATTTTATTTTTAATACAATACACAGAAAGACATATGGATATGCATAGATGGATAGATAGACAGAAAAAAGGAAAGACAGACAAATTGATAGATAGATGGATGGATGATGGACAGAGAAATGACAGACAGACAGACAGATTGGTGACAACAAGGATAAGGACATTCCAATAAAACTGTGATAGTAATATTTAGTTTTATGTCCAAATAATAACGTAGAGTCCTTATTAGTTGTTTTGGGCTCTAATGGTAATAAATATACTTACAAACATATGAAAAAGCATAATCCAAGACATATATTGGCGATTCTAACTATGGTTATCATCCTGATGTATTTATTGCAATAAGAATTATCACAGAAACAGAAAAAAGTTTTCTAAATGTGACTGGAAACTTTTTCTGTTTCTTTTTTTGTTACAACTCACGTGGTTTGCGTTGTACTGCACAGTATTATTGTGACATTAGTATAACCTTACTACAGGGCATTATCATAGTTTATAGTAGTGATTGTAGTATTTAGCTGCATTTTGGGCTTTGAAGTGCTGGAGAAATACGACAATCTACTATAATTTGAAATTTAACTTTTAACATGCCTCAATAAAACTTAAAATTGAAGGAATAAAATCAGACAGGCCGGAGGGTGTATTCGGAGGTCATGACACTCAGCACTTGCCAAGTTCTATTTAGCAGAGTACAGCTGTGACTATAATGATGCACAGAGGAGAGAGTGACAGCAGAAAGAGATGAAATCCTACTGCTGGCTCTGTGCTCCAGCTTATCTAAGCTGAAAAATCAGAGAGCTTTGTTTTATCAGAAAAAAACTATGCTGAAAACATTGCACATGAACAGTTCAAAATCAGTATTTTATTTTCCCTATTTTCAGTCACGTATGTGAATGAACATGTTGATTTAATAACTAAAAGTGGGAGCGGTGCATCCTCATTACTCTGGCGTTTCTCAACTGATTGGATTGGACTCAGTTTATTGATGGGTTATTGTTTTCTCCTCTGGCTTGGCCACTCTATTTCAGGCTTTATAAATCTCTTCCCCACAGATTCCAAAAAGGATTTATGCTTTTCGGCTTATCTCTTGGTCCTTTAGTGACTGTCAATCTCATTTCCCGGCAGCACCTGAAACCATGGAAACTCTACGCTACTGTAGGTGTACTGCTCAGCATTGACGTCTTGTCTCTCATGATATGGCAGATTGTGGATCCGTTGCATATCACAGTGGAGGTATGTTTGCTGTTTCCTTGTTGTTTTGATAATCCTCTCAGGTCCTGTCTCATTTACTGTCTTGTTTGAATTTTGTTGTCAGTCAAAACACTGGCCTTCTTGAAATTGTCTCAGACACTTATCTACTATTTTCTTCACATTTGTCTTTTGTTGCTTCAGGGAGAGTTCAGTAATGTTAATCACAAATATTCCCAGTGGGCTTGGATCCTGGCTTTGTCATTATTAGATAGTCCTCCACCACAGGAAGAAATAAATCATTGATAGAATAGATAGATACATGCAATTGTGTGAAACAACATTGTAAAACCTCCATATCCATCCTCCTCTGATTTTAACCCTAGCCCTCATGGACAGTACACACTAAGCATGCAGGGTAATGATGATCTTAGCTCTCTTTGCAATCAGTATATCAGCCTGATACAGTATATCCTGTCTTTTTAGATAACTTGGCTTCAACTGCTGTTATAGAATCTAATTTTCGTGCTTTGAACCTTTTCTTTTTTTTATCAGATTTTTTGACCAGTGTTTTTTAAGGTGATGTACAGTTCAAGTGTTGAAAGAAATCCTAGCAGACAAATACTGCTCATCACAAACAATGCAGAGATAACATTATCTCTTCTTTGGGTTGTATACGTTTTGTCACTGAAGGTCTTTCATATTAGGCAAAACAGTATGTTGACTTGATTAAATATCAAAGAGCTCCCTCTTCCGGACAACCCGTCTTATTACTTCATTAGCTTTTTTTGTCTATAATATATTCCATGTACATTTTTTAACAGTGCCTATGTTTGTGTTGTCAATGTATGTGCAGAAATTTACCAAAGAAACCCCCAAAGGCGATCTCGATGTTTTGATCCAACCCCTACTGGAGCACTGCAGCTCTATAAAGATGAACACATGGCTGGGTGAGTGTGGACGTCCTCCTGTTTCATTATTTCTGACCTTGAACCTCATGCACTATGGAATGCTCAAGAGATAGACAATGAAGCTGGCATCACTTTAGATTTTTATTATTTGGATCGTCAATCTCAGTGCAAAAGACATTCGAGAGTTATGCACAATAATAACGGAAGGGTTGATTAGATGATAAATATAATAGTTTCAAAAAATGTTGACAAACTCCACAGTAAAATCTAAGTAATGCAAAACTCTGTATTGATTTAAAAGGATTAATTGTTTCTTTTAAGCATTTTAAAGGGAGTGAACAAGTTGTCTCTCCTCCTTCTTGTCCACGTCTACAGGTGTGGTGTATGGATATAAAGGCTTACTGCTGCTCCTAGGCATCTTCCTGGCGTATGAGACGAAGTCTATTTCTACAGAGAAGATTAATGACCACCGTGCTGTTGGAATGGCTATCTATAATGTGGCTGTAAGTTGTATGTGTGAGCACATGGAAGTGCTTATGGCGTGTTTTACTGAAGTCACAGGCCAACCTCTTTGTTCCTTATCTGTTATCGGGCTGAAGGGGCCGTAATCCCCATGACTGCCACCCAAATCACACTGCACCATACTGTGAGCCTTCCCTGTGAAATAGTCTGCCCATTGGAGGTTATGTGGGTCTGGGCAGTGCTATGTACAGAGCAACTCAGTGGCAACCTGTCAGCTGGTGGATTAGAACATGGAGCTTTACAGACCCAAGTCCACTTTTATATCCACTAGACCACTGCCACCTGCAAAAGCAGTTAGCAATTAAAAACAAAACTAACAAATTAGGTTTACTTGGTAATAAGATAGACAGAACTTTAGTATTGCTCTGGAGTATCATTTGGGAAATTATGGCTCTAGCAGCAATACAGCACCAAAGAAATGTTGATTACAAAAAGTATAATAGACACAGACATGTGTAGAGTTTGAAGTATGTTATGTTAGTAGAACTAGTAGATAAGTAAGTAATACTTGCAGTGTGTAGTGTTGTTGATCATTGTTGTTATATTTTACTCTGACGATAAACTACTGAGTTAGAATCATATTATTATCTCAGTGTATATATTTAAGTATACCCACCTACATGTACTGTATACGCACATGTCCATGTCCATAGAGTATATATGTAGATCTACAAACAAATATACAAATGTACATACATTAGCTTCATTGAACTTAACGTTGTATTGACATTGTGATAGTCCAATTGTGTTACTTAAAGGATATCACATAATCCCAATGGGCTTCAATCCTGCTTTTGCCAATGTTAGGTATCTCTTAACCACGGGTAGAAATAAAATATTGTTATAAAATACCAGCAAAATCTTACAACATTGGTCAAACTTCAGTCTGATCAAATGACATGATCCCAGACTTTAACTTAAATCTTCATGAACAGTGCACGTCATCTAAGCATGCAGGGTAATAGAAGATAGATGGATAAATGGACGCCAACCTTGGTTGGTTTGTGTCCTTCCTTCATACTCCCAACCTTTTTTAAACAGACTCTCTGATCATTGTTTCTTGAGGCATCATATAGAATTCTTGCTTTTCTTCTACCAAAGGGTGATGCTGCTTGATCATTATTGAATTTTGTTGGTGGTAAAGGCAGAATGACTCATGATGTGTTTTTTTTTGTTTTTGTTTTTTTTTTCTCTAGGTGCTATGCTTGATCACAGCTCCTGTAACCATGATCCTGTCCTCTCAGCAGGACGCCTCCTTTGCCTTTGCCTCTTTGGCCATCGTCTTCTCAGTGTACATTACACTGGTCGTTCTCTTTGTCCCCAAGGTAAAGTAGGATGCAGTGCTCATTCTTATCCTGTTCTCACTGCAGTAGTGTTAGACATAAGGGATGGCCTTTTATCCAGGGTCTGATTTGTGTCATCTGGGCTGGTATAATATATCACAGAGTGTCTTATACTGTAGATTGGTTTTGGCCTGTTCTGTCAACGTCAATACCTGCTCTACTCTGTCAGAATCATGGCCTTGTGTGCATGTTTTTTTGTGTAAACCGTTGAAATAACAAGAATGAGGCAGCCTGCCATGTCACAAATTCAAAAACATCGTGTGAGGATTTCAGCCAGGCCTATAGAAGCTGATTCACATTGCAGAACCACATGCTATAATAAGAAATTGATAATGAAGCAGCGGTAGGATTTGCCTGTAGATTCCAGGATAACTTCAACCTCTCCCTACCTGTCAACTTTGGTAAATATTTGTTCAAGTGTTGTGTGAGGAAAAACTGCTTGTAAAAATATACAAAAGTAGTCTGTCCGACCAAAAGGTAAACAGATTTTAACCACTAACATTTGGTTACTACTGAACTTGCGGTTCTTTTGCACTTCACCAGCAAGGCAAATTCTGTGAGTTCCCTTTGGTGAGTTTTAAGTTGCCTTTCAAAGCAATAACATTGAATGAATTGCCTTTAATCATAACATTTATAGCAAAACAAAATAAGTTAGATATTGAGATTTTTAAAAGGCAGCCCCAGCTGGATTTAGATTTAATTGGACTTATTCTTCCTATGGGAGTCACCAAGTGTATCATCTTCCGAGTGCACAGTGTCTGCCTAAAATGTCAAAGAGCAGTAGTGCTTAAATACTTGACAGAACCCAACCATATGTCTTACATAGAATTCAGCAGCAGGGGCTGTCCCTGCACACTATGGTAAGAAAAATGTTTCTAAAGGGATTGTGGATTCTAATGCTAATCTATTTTGGGGTCACGGTTGAGAGGGAGGATATCAGTGTTTTTAGAGCAGTCTTCTTCTTGTTTTCTTTCTCCATTGTGGTTGTGCCTATTTCAGGGATTGCCACCACGATTCATCCTTTTCCATCTCCCGCTTTACTCTGTATTTTCTACTCTGACTCCATCTACCTCCATGTCCTCCCTCACTACATCCATCAATCTCCTCTTTGTCTCCTACCTGGTAGCTCCATCTTTTGGATCATTCTTATACCAATGTATCCACTGTCCCTCCTCTGAACATTCCCAAACCATTATCAATCTAGCTTCTGTAGCTTTTTCTCCAAACCTTCCTGTCTGTGTGTGTCTAGTGGTTAGCATGCCTTTCTCCATACTAGAGACAGTGTAAGGAGAATTGGGTTTGATCCCCACAGGAGCCACATGATTGGTGCTTGTCAATTGCTGCGCAATAATTTCCGAAATTCAGACAAATGAACTACAAGTTATTTTTACCACCAGTCAGTTCAACTAAAGTAAAAAATGTTGTTAATGATCAAAAAGTCCCAACCAGAACTTCCTAATTTTAAAAAATAGTTTATGAGTTTCAACTGCTCTAATGTCTATTTATGTGACTAAACTTTCTATGCACAATGGCAATATGACTAAACCATGGTGAATTGTATGCGTCCAGCAGGGACATAATGTGTCATCTTGCGTTACATTGCGCCTGAACAAATTTACATCTTCATAACTTCTTTATAAATAAAGGAACCATTAGGATTGGATCAGTATGTGATAATTCCCATTAGTTTAAACAGTTTAATCACATCAGACCAATAATCGCAAATTATTTCTTGCCTCGCCAAACATAGTTTGAATTTATATTTTTAGATAATTTCTCATTAACCCTACATGTTTCACTAAAATTCCAGTAAGAGAACATCTGCATTGGTAAAGATCTCAATCAGAGCACAGTAAAGAATCCACCCCAATTGATCCCATGAAAAACTTCAATTTCGGGTAATTAGTAAAAAAATGGTGTAGCGTGATAACGTCTTCATATTTTGCACTGTCTGTAGATGCGGCGTCTGATCACACGGGGAGAGTGGCAGTCTGATGGACAAGAAGCTCTCAAGACGGGCTCATCCACCAACAACAACGATGAGGAGAAGTCCAGACAATTAGAGAGAGAAAACAAAGAGCTACAGAAAATCATTCAGGAGGTAAAAAAAAAAGTTATTCTCTGTATCCCCTCTAACTAATTAGTCAATCTTGATAATGATCTTGTTTGATTTTAGTTAAAGAAAGGATTTTTAGGACTGTAAAACTTAAACATTAGAAGAGCGTTGCCATACATGCAGGCTGTGGACCATAACTGGTACATTAGGTAGTTCAATCTGGTCCGCTTCATGACTTCTCAAAGTCAAACAAATGCACTTTCTGTCTGTGATGTTTTTCTGAGTGATAGTTTCACAAATGTGAACATTCTACAATATATTTATAAAGAGAGGGGGAAAACAATAATGTATTGTTAATTAATATTTGATATGGTGTTTGATGTTAATATTAATAATAAATTATAGATGTATTAATTGAACTTAGGGCACCTACGATCTACAAATATTATTTGTAGCAAGTAATGGACCTTGGACACCAAATGTGAGCTATTTCTTTCCGTATTTTTTAGACAGGGACTTGCTAAAAAAACTTGCACAGACCAAGACCATCTCGAAGAAGGTACAGTATGGTGCACTGTGCTGTCCTACACCCTTAATGGAAAAGTGGGTGAAAAGTATGGACAGACATAGTTCAGTTTGTATTTCAAAGAAGGGAATATGCTACACTTTAGTCTATACATAATTGTTCATTGTGCTTGTGTTTCCCTGATCACAAGCGGTTGCAGAACCCTGGGAAACTTTGCTTTTTGTTTCTGCAGAAGGAAGAGCGGGTGTCAGAACTCAGGAACCAACTCACTGAGCGACAGGCCACCCACTCAAGAAGAAGACCGTCCACAATCACCAGTCAGAACCATAGTCCCCCTTTCGCAATCCACCAGAGTGACCCCAGGTCTTTAGCCCCTCCTCCAGGTTACCCAGACCCGTCCTCTGACAGTCATCCTGTTCACATATCTTTCACCAATTCATCCAGTCACTACCAGTCAGATAGCAAGCTTAGCCAGTACAACTGCCACACCAACAGGCTTCAGTTACTCTACAAATAAACACCCAGATCTGTGACAAGTGGGGAAGGATGGGCCTGTAGTAGGAGTGATATCAGCCGTAGAGCTGGAAACATGAGGAAATCTGAACTAAATGAGGTTCACCAATCAGCAGACGACTGATGATGATGTTAGAATTGGAAGTGTTTCATCTTCACTGTCCTCCCTATATTGATTTTTTCTGCTGTCACAGGTACAGATTCTACAAAAAGTGTTCAGTTTTTCATTTGCTAGCAAGTTCTCATGTTACCTTGTTCCTAAAGTCTGACTGCTGCGAATATTCAACGTTGTCTATGATTTTCTTTTTCTTTTATAGCATTACTTTCATAGTGTAGAACAAGAGTAGACCTGTGTTTGGGAGAAAAAGGGCCTGAAACTAGGTGTAGTTACTGTTAGCTCAATGGGGCGTTTAACGTTTAGCTGTAACTGATCTAAGTAACAAATCACTTAAAAGAGGCATCGTGATCTTAGATATGTTAATGCTTGTTAGCCACACATGCTAGCATTTCTGGTTTTCCAGCTTGTAGGCAAACAATTCAACCGTGCATTATAAAGATAATAGTAGAAAACAATAAAACATGAGAATTTTCTTTCTTACAGTTAATTCAGTACATCCGAGTCAGAATCAGCTATTATTGAGTACGTTGACACATACACAGAATTTGTTTTCGGCAGATGGTATCATCGTCAGGATTTACAGATTAGGGGAAACCAAGGTGAGTGGGGTCACTCATTATGTTCCCTGACCGCTTCCTGGTCCTGGACACATAAAGTTTCTGTATTGAGGGCAGCGAGGCTCCGATGAACCTCTCGGCAGACCCAACAGTACGCTGCATCTTGTAAACATACTTATCCCTAATGGAATAAGGTTATCTTTGATCCAGTTCTTTGATATTAATTGACTGTTAATCTTGTATTAAGGTTTTACTTTCACTTCAGTTGAACAGTTTCCTGTATGTTTGTTTGCTTTTAGACTAGGCCCTCTTGTATTTTCTGGAGATATTTCTAAAAAATTGAATAAGAAAGTGAAGGTTCAAGTCCCACATTAAGACCAAAATGATTACCTACAAATAACAAAAAGTCTATGTTTTTTTTGTTTTCATGCAGATAAGTACAAGTCTAATAAAAAATCTTCATATACTATGAAATATAATTTGAGCGAATGTCACTACAACACAAAAAGTTTTTGCATTTATCTTTGCTTTCAAATTTTATCAAATGGGCCAGAATGGGTGCTAAATCTTTGACACCCCTTTTATGAAAATTTTCAGTAGTCCACTCATAAGGGCTGTATTCACAGGTCACACTGAACGGGAATATTAGGGATATCCGATAACATTGGTCAACTGATACTAGTGTGGGAAATTAAGTGTTAGACAATATTGGAAAAATAGGATATTGTTACGAGTCAGTTTCACAAGCGGGGGAAGGATGGAGTGTGAAATTATCAGGCGAATCGTTGCAGCAGCTGCCTAATACATACACTGTATTGGTCTGAAAGGGGAAAGGAAAAGCTCTCAATCCACCAGTATTCCATAGGTTTAGAAGCAGCACGTAAACCCAGCCCATCAGCTAGAGCTGGTCAAAAACATGCACCTGTGCCAAAAGAGAGTCTGGCATTACATCCCAGTATTATCAGTTGAACCAAAAGTACCACTGGATTCAGTGCAAACAAGACTGTGCTTTATCTTTTGTTGTGTTAACTGAAAATAATGACCTCCAAATCGTAAAGTAGCCTTATATAAACCTATTTTTGTATATTGTGTGAAAATTAACAAAAGAGTTTTTTTTTCCATAAGTGTCTCCTAGATAATGTTATTTGTGCAGAAGGAATTGTTGACAACTGTCTTTCTGTGAATCTCATGTCTCTCTTATCACAAAATTATACAAATTTAAACTGAATTGTTCTGATGACATGTCTGAACCTGTCCAAATCACAGTGGAAGTCCTGAAGAGTGAACCTTAGTGGAGTTGTTACAGAAACAAGCATTTATCGAAAATTGTACATACACTGCAATGGTGAACGTACCAGATGGTAGTAAAGGGAGGGACTATTTCGAAAAAATCTGGTAGCATTTGTTTCATTAAAAACATTGTCCTGTTTCTTCTCTTGTTTCATGGTGACTTTTACCAACAGTACAGTTTACTGGAGAGTATTGTACATAGTTGTTTGTTTAAGATTTAGACAAACTCATTAGCCTTTCCACCCACCCCCAAGAAAAAGTCTTTTTTTAAATATTTTGAAGTGCATTTACAGACAGCATGGCATTTAAAAAGAAAACAGTATTTGGAATGTACCAGGTTTATTTCAAATGGATACATTCAATAACTGTGAAAGAAAAAATTTTGCAAAAACCCAAAACTAATAAAGTCAAACATTTTCCAGCCCTGTTTGGTGGTGTGTTTTTTTTTAAACAAAAAAAACAAATAAACATTATATTGCAATTTCCTGGCCTTTTTTATCTTTTTGATCCTATATATTTATTTCTTTTTCATCATTTTGAAAGCAAGACATCATTGACACACTGACACACTCCATCTTCCCCATGTCCTCACTTACGGCATCCATCAATCTCCTGTAAATTCAAATTACAAATTACACCTTCACCACTGTTGGACTATTCTCATACGTCTCTTCCACCAATCTAACATACTTGGCAGATATGAGAATGTATATAATGGTCAAATCATTATGGTGGATAATAAAAAAGTACAAAATGTTAATGAATTATTTTAAGAAGAAAATCAAAACATAAAGTGGTTAAATCTTTAATTTCCCGTTCAGGTTATTATTATAATTATCAGTACAATTAATAATGGGTCATTCCAGAGCACCTCAGTGGCAGCTGGTGTTGGTGGATTAGAACCTGAAGCAGCATGTGGTTAGTCACCTGACATTTCCCTTGCTGTTTCACCTCCACCTGTCATGAAACAAAGCTGGAGCTCAGAAAGACAGAAACAGAAACAGAGACTTTATAAACTGAAAAACCCTGGTCTCTCTCACTCCTCCCACCCTGGCACCTCCGTAGCTCAGTGATTGCACAGTAAAGTGTGTGAGTTTTTTCTTCAAACTTTTTGTCAATGTCTTTGTTTCCATATCTGTGCTGACATTTTTGTCAAAAAACCCCTTTGCTGTTGTCTGGAACAATATCAAAAGTAAAGACATGTTGAGTTTCCTCTAGAGAGTACGTGGTTCCTGAAATTTTTGGGGGAGGAAAAAATCTATTGACAAGATGAATTTCCCCAACTCAGATTGCTGCATAATTTAATCGCTTTTCACTTTCTCTGGCTTTTAGGTTCCGTGCAGTTTTTGGTTGTTTGGACTGAGTCTGTACATTTTTAGGCTGTTTTTACCAACAGGGAAACAGAAAGTGTTTCTCATTTGTCAATGTCAAATTGGTTAAAAAAGTAAGCACAATGAAAACTTTATTTGTATTCTGCTGTGTTATTTTAGTTCACCTGTAGTTACTCAGTAGTAAAGCCCAAATGTTGTGTGAAGTCTGAGCTGACATAGATCAGGATCACAATCAATGAATAACTCACACTGTGAAACATTATCATGTCAAAACTGGCTCTTACTGATTGGTTAGTAATAGGTAATTTTAATAAACATAAATGTTTTATATACTTTTTGCAGCTGATGCAAAGTAGAACTTTTACTTTATTTGCAAATTCAGGTTTCCAACAAAACAGTTATTGTGGCTACCTGTCTGTCTGTCTACTTATTCATCTGTCTGTCTCTGTATTTCTTTGTCTTTCTGCCTGTCTTTGTATCTGTCTGTCTTCCCGGAAGTGAGAAAACTGGAAAAACACATGACGCCAAACCTATCCTGACTTTTAGTGTCATAGGTTTCAGCCCAGTAGGAGTGTTAGGGATTTTTTTTTCTGGCCTAATTGTCACATAATTTTCATGTGACAAACAAATAAATAATGAAAGTATTTGTAATACTCAACGTGATGATGATTTCAAAATAACTGCTTCAAGCAACTCTGTTTCTAGTAAGGTCTAATCTGTACTTCAGTAGGTGGGAATGTAATTGCATGTAAATACAAATGATGTAAACTGAGGTAACATTCCGCTGTAACCGTACAATCTTTATGTTGCACAGATATAAGAACCTACTTCCATACATGGGATGCTGCCAAATACTGATGGGTGGTGAATTCAACAAATTTATTTCTTACTAGATTTTACTCACCTTTACTCATCTGCTCCTTCTATCTCCTAGTCATGGTGTTTACTTGACGGCCTGACGTGATGAACTCCCTCCCTCTGAACTCTGCTCTTATCTCTGATTCAGGGCGTAGGCTAAGCCAGGTTAACGTTTTTTACGCAACTTTTTGAGAAATACAGTGACGTGTCTTTCCTCAGCTGCTGCTCTGGGTAGAGCCAGAGACGGACAACTCATGGGTACTGAGTGGTCAGCAAGGTTCTAATGAAGTATTCGGTACATTCGGTTTCTTTTGACAGAAAGTACTGCACAGTGATAACAGAGCAAACACTAAATATCATTATGTCAGATTCTGGTGGGTTTACCCACAGAAAGGTCACAGTATGGTGCAGTGTGATTTGGGCGACATTTGTGGAGACTGCTGCCCCTGAGTAATCGATGAAGAGGATGAAGATGAAGGAATTAACTATAGCAGAGAGCTTGGTTATATTATTTATTCACCAGTCACTGGACTAGTCAATGGTATAAGCTGTTATTGTAGATCAGTAAAATCACACAATCATATGTAGATTTAATTCAAATTGTCTTTGAATGAAAATAGCAGGGGGACATGACTGGATTCTTTTTGGGTTAAGTAAATTGGAAGGCAGTAGTGATCCAGAGATGAATGAAGCAGACTTGGGTCTGGAATGGTCCAGGTTCTAATCCACTAGCTACCAGCTTGCCACTGAGGGGCACAGAGCTTAGCACCATCCCAACCCACATAACTTTCAGAGAGCTCACTACCCACAGGACAGGAAGCTGGGGGGTTAGAACATGAGACCCCATGTACCTTAACTGGTAGTATACCACTGGCGTATGGCACAATAGGGTTCAACTCTCATAGTTTTGATCAGTTTTTTATGTTCCTCAGGCCTTCAAAGTAGCAGTAATTAAACCCTTACTTTAAAAAAACTACCCTTGATGCTAGTGTTTTATTAAACCACAGACCAATTTCTAATCTTCCATTTATCTCTAAAATCTTAAAGAGGTTGTGGTTGCACAATTGATCATTTACATGGTAATTATCTATTTGAAAAATTTCAGTCTGGATTTAGAATCCACCACAGCACAGAAACTGCATTGTCATGGCCTCTGAAAAAGGACTTGTGTCTCTGCTGGTCCTTCTTGATCTAAGTGCAGCATTTGACACTTCATAGACTAGAGTATGATGTTGGGATCAAAGGAACTGCACTTGCTTGGTTTAGATCCTATCTAACAAATAGGTTCCAATTTGTTCAAATAAACGAGGACTCCTCTGTACACACTAGTGTTGATAGTTCCACAATTTACACAAGGCTCCGTACTTGGGCCAATTCTTTTTACATTGTATATGCTTCCTCTAGGCGAAATTATTAGAGAACATAATATAGATTTTCACTGCTAGGCAGATGACACCCAGTTGTACTTATCTGCAAGGCCTGACGACCTAAACAATGTACCTTGGCTTCAGTCATGTCTTAAAGACATCTAGACATGGATGACACAAAACTTTCTGCTTCTAAATGCAGAAAAGTTGATCCAGGGATTGAACCTGGACGGAAATATTCAACCCTCCCACTCTACTGTCAGGAACCTGGGGGTCTTATTCAATAATAGCTTAAATTTTGAAGAACATGTTAAGCAAATTTGCAGAATTGCCTTCTACCATTTACGTAATATTTAGGCAATTAGAAAGATTCTATCCCGTAAGGATGCAGAAAAACTAATCCATGCCTCCGTAACCTCTAGGCTGGATTACAATTCTCTTTCGTCAGGAATTTCCTTCAGGTCCTTAGAGAACCTTCAATTGGTCCAAAATGTAGCAGCCCGCAGATTGACTGGAACCAAAAGACGGAAGCACATAACTCCCATCTTAGCCTCCCTGCATTGGCTCCCAATTAAAAGTAGAATTGATTTCAAAGTCTTACTATTAACTTACAAGGCCCTAAATATTCCGGCCCCTTCCTACATCAAGGACCTGCTCTCCCCAGATAAACCTAACAGACCGTCCTGATCATTAGTTTAGGGTCTATTGGTATTTCCCAAAATTATTAAGAGCAGAACAGGTGGTAGAGCCTTTAGCTACCAAGCCCCTCTCCTGTGGAATCAGCTTCTGCTTAACGTCAGAGAATCTGATTCGGACTCTACCTTCAAGGTGAGACTGAAAACCCATCTCTTTAATGTCGCCTATGGGAATATTTAATATTTAAATATTATTGAATATTTAACACTAATCCTGTAATTTACACCAAGCTGCTATAGGTTTTTAAATGCTGGAGTGGGGGCCTCTCACATCATGCATTTAAAATGAGCGCATAGTCTGAGCACCCCTCCTCCCTCCTCCTCGTCCCTGTCTCACTCTCTACTCCACAACTCTCCCTCAATTTTTTGAAATCTGTTTTAAAGTACCGTTGTTTTCTTTCTCTTTCCCATTCCTGTTGCTGATGGATGGGAAAATGCCACAACACGAATGGGCCGATGCCCATGGGCAAGGTGGACCAACAGTATGATGACCAGGATCATAGCCTCATATATGTGAGGTCTGTCTCTGTCTCTTTTCCTTTCTCTGCTGTTGCCTGATGTCTGGTACTCGGCTTCATCACTGTCACCTGTGCCTTTGTCATAAGTCTTGCTCGTGTCACCTGGTGCCTTTAGTATATGTACTCCTCTCCCTCACTCAGTCGTCATTGGATCATTGTAGTTGGTACCAGTTGTTTGTTGGTCAGGTATTGTGTTGATCTGTCTAAGAGTTATCTCTGAAGAAGTTTGATATTTATTTAGAGTTGTATGTTCTTCTGTCAGGTTTTGGTTTGGGCTTAGGTAGCCAAACCATTTATGAAGTTTCTGAAGAGTTTAGAGTTCATGTACATTGTGATGTGCATGTTGAAAGAGTTTGTTTAGTTTGTTTTCTGTAAATCTTTGAACACAAAAGAAGAGTCTCCCAGTCCTGCAAATCTTTTTCTTTTTCTCTCCTGTTGACAGGGTTTTTTTCCCTCTGTGGTTTTTCCTTACCCTGGCTGAGGGTCTAAGGACAGAGGATGTTACCAACCCTGTAAAGCCCTATGTGACAATTTTGATTTGTAAATGTGGGTTATATAAACAATTTGATTTATTTGAGTTTAAGTGCATATTAGCAAAGCTAGCATTCCCTTCATGAGATACTGCAAGACGTCTCTGGGTCAAAAAACATATATATTAGATATATGTCCATATTACTCAGACTTACTCCCCAAAAATTATTTAATTATTTATTTATTTAATTTTGGGATATGTTTTGCAACATTTTCATCTATCAATAAAAATGTCAAAACATAACACAATATCCAATTTAAAGTATTAGAAAAGCAAAAAGTATTAGAAATTGTTCACAAAGTATAAAGTTCCACAAGTAACAGAGAGTGAAGGCCACAAAGTCTTCCTTTGTTCTCCTTTTCGACAGGTGTTATCCGTCCAACTGGGTTTCTTATTGCTGTGTGACCTCCCTGTTGTGTTTAGTCTTGTGTGAGAAGTGCTTCAAAGTACATGCCTTCGCCATGAGTCCTCCTTCCACATCAGATAACAATGACCTTGGCGGGGGTGGGGGAGTCTATTCCTCAAAACCCAATTATACCTTTACCCCTGTTGTTGCATTGGCTGCGGTAGACCACATTTATGCACCTGCAGCTTGCACTATACAGTATATGTCTTCAAGGAAAAGTCTTGTATATCCGGGGTATTTAACCACTGGTACATGGACTGGTGGCCAAACAAATTCAGGTTGTCTAATATTATCTTCCTTCCATTTCAACCGCCAGCCTTCAGTGACATCACAGTTTTGTGATGTCAAATTAATACGCCTCATAATAACATCAGTATGACACCAGGACTTGAGAATCCACACATACACATATATATACATAAATAAGATACACATTATATCACCCATAAAATAGGCGAATTAAGCAACACTTTATTTCCAGAGCATATAAAATAAAATATTCTTAGTATTTTTGATATTTAGCTTTGCCGGTAGTTAAATATCAACATCTTTGCTGCGGGAAGTCAAAGTGCAAACGCGTATGGCAGGAGGTTTGATAAAAATGATTCTTAATGCTTAGGTTAGTATGGAGATTAGATGAGTGCAGTCCCAAACATGTAAATTGTTCTTTACTTCTACAAAGTCTGATTTCTCCCACTTGTGAATAAATACACACCACATTTTCCTTCATTTAACTCTATTACAAATGATTACAAAACTGATAATATGACAAAAACTGTAAAAAATACAAATAAAATGTTTGCACTAACCATCCATTAGTCTTTGCTTTCCCTTCTAAATCATACAATCTGACAACACTAGCTGGCTGAAATATGACTGGATAAAAAAAATTTTATCCAACTTTTTAAATGTAAATAGTATGGGGTGGCCTTTATATGGGTCCACCGATATTATCGGCCCAATATCACCAACCTTTTTTTATATGGGAGATACCGAAATGATCTGAATTAAAAATTATCTATCTATCTATCTATCTATCTATCTATCTATCTATCTATCTATCTATCTATCTATCTATCTATCTATCTTTCCATCCATCTATCTATCTGTCTGTCTGTTAATCTATCTAAGAGCATTGAGATATAATCTGATTTTAACTGTAGGATATTCACAGAGATGGTAGAGTCAAGATAAGAGGTATAAATTTTGTTCATTGTATCACTGAAACGTTGTACAAATATAGATCGTGTTTTACCATGTGTAGAAGGTAGTGATTCACACTGAAGCCCTGGAAACAGATTTCCTGACTCTTGGTCAGGATGTGGTTGAAAGTGGTGCATTGACAACTGCTGCCTTATCCAGCCAGAGTACATTTGCACGGCTGTTTAAAGGTAAAAAACTCACACTACTCTTTAGTAAGTGGTTTCAAAAAGATATAGTTTTCAGTGAAAACTGGAGGAAATTAATGGAAATGAGGTTTGACCGATCTTAGTAAAGTTAATAAGAACATACTCATTAAAAAAAGCCAAAAATAATCTCCATTATCTTTTATATTTTAATCTCTTGGATCAGATTAACACAATTTATCTTTAAAAATATCGATAAATACTCAAATAATAAATATTAAATAAACAAATAAATAAATATGTCATTTTAGACAAATAAATAAATAACATTTCATCGAGTGAGGTACCGCCCCCTAGAGTATACAGTGTGTAGACTACATGTCAAACTAGCAGAGAAGTAAAAATAATTAAACATTCAGTTTTAGAGCCTTAGCTTAGACTTGCGAGTAAACTCCCCGCTTGACATTTTAAAGTCCCTTTAGCAGCAGGTTCGACATTGAAACTACATTACAAAAGTGTCCCATTTTGACTGTCGGCTTTACAAGGCGAACACACCGAAGAAACACCTCCCGTCGTCGTCTTCCAGAAAAGGCAGCATCTTCTCCTCCATCACTGTCCGCAGCCTGTCCCCTTTATTCAGGCGAAAAACAGCTCCCATATACACGGCGGCAAAAGAGCTGCCATCGTCGGCTCCTTCGGCGCTGGTCGTCTTCTGGCAGACGGTACGAACCGAGTGCAGAATTGTCCGGTAGGACTTGCTGTTGTGTCCTCCGAACGTGTTTGACCAGCGCTGTACAGTGTGACTTAGGTGTAATAGTGGACTGGAGTCGGCGTCGACTTCAACTTCGCTGCAAGTGACTTGGAAGGACACCTGGCTGTAAACGAAGTAGAGGCCGCTGTAAGGGATGACCACCTCGTTTTTTTCCAGCCTCAACCCTCCTTGAGAATGCGTCTGATCCACTTGATCCTGCCATTGCACTGAGGTGGTCAGTTCAGGGTTATGGACACCTGTTAAAGAACATACACAAAGATGTAAGAAGTTTGTAGGGTTTTTATTGCAGTTTTTGAACTACCTATGTTAGCGGTCCTTAACCTAGTATTCTTACGAAGATGTCATGGCGAAGTGGAATTTAAATGTCAATATACAGCATTTTTTACTTTTTTTCTGTTAATATCACATTCTCAAACAAAGCTGAGTTATTTTTCAGTTTTTAATTAAAGTAAATCTAAAAGTGAAGTGCTTTTTACCGTTTACCGAATAACTAACTCGCAAAGTTACTTTCCAATTGATATCTCAGTTCAAGACAAGTTTATTTGTCTTGTGCTCTTTTAACATGTGGTGTAAAATGCAAAGAAAGGCTTAGAATAGACGGGACCATCAAAGGGACGCAGGGATGAAAAACACTTTGTACCAGTAACATGTAAATACTACTACTATGTAAATACATTAATAATAGAAGAGATTCTGTAAGATTTCTGTAATTACTTTGCTTTTACCTTGTAAATGAATGGCTGCTCTCACATGTGACAACTGCCTTAAGGTGTGATGAAGCTCTACAAAAAAGCAATATAAAAAGTTTAATTAAAACATGAAAGCAGAGTGACAAGTGTAATAAAAATAAACTGAAACATCAAATGTATTTTTGGTATGATTGTTGACAGAGGATTTAAAGGTCTTACCAAAACTGTCTTTTTGTTGTGAGCCCTGTTGTACAAGGAAAGAGATGAAGACACTGTTATAGACTGGCAGCTGTTTCTGATGCTTTGATATCCTTACAGATATTTCATATACTCACCTTATGTTGCTTGTAAAAGACGAGGAGAAAAGCTGCTGTGGCGGCAAGGCAGAGTGTGAACACCAGTACGGCTTTAGTGAGCTTTGAGCGGTGCTTCACACCCAGCATTAGTTCTTCTCTCACTTCTCTGTCAGTTGCATTCAAATGGACCCTGCACTCACTATCCATTGTGTATCAAATCTAAACCTGATATCTTGATGTCTTTTTAAGCCCAGCTTCTATTTCTTCTTTGACTTCCAACCTCTGGTTTGCTGAATGATCCTCAGTGTCCGGCTCTTTTAAAACTCACTTCTCATTGAAGGGGGAAACTCCAGTGATGTCACACGTTATGAGTGGAGTTTTGATGAGGAAAAGAGACATAGTGCTGGTGAGGATATTACACACCTCATCCACACACCCACACACATACAAACACACACACAGACACACCACACAACACCTATGACTGTGTTAGCCCAGTTGCACAAGCCCACAAACAAAAGCCTTTTATTTTTTAACACTTCTTCCTCATCAGATATAAAATATTGACAAACATGTATTTGTTGTTTATTGGCTATTTATATATATATATTTACAATCTCTTTGACAGACAGAATCTAAAAATTCAAATATGGACACTTACACTCAGTAAGGTGTTTGGGTCAGTCCTTTGTGGGTCAAATGTGTGGAAATTATGTTTAGCTGTGGTTTAGATCTCTCCCACATCATTGGATTAATCATCACTACAATTCCTATTATGGTTGACTACTATGGAAAGAATAAATCCCACAATTTTTACCTGCATCATGTCATGAATGATATTCTTAACTTCCTTTTTTTTCTCTAAGAATAGACAGTGTAAAAAGGAAGTAATGTGAAGGGTAATCTTTCTGGTTGGTAGATTGAAAGTAGTTTTTCTTTTTCTCTCTGGACTTTGTTTTCATTTTTCAGTTCCAAATCTTTATGTTCACTGTCATGAATTTTGTATTATTTGAGTTTTTTTATCCATTTAATCAGACATGCCTCAAAATATACCTCTGTTTAAGCAATCTCTTTGTTCACACTGAGTAAGAGTGATCTCTTCAACATCTCTAAGCGGAAGGAATTTTTCAGGCTTATTTGACATCGATACTCCTTGATCAGTGGAGAGTCTCGCTTCTACATTTCACAGTTCTGTAAAAAGTTGATTTGGTTTGAGGGCATTTTTAGAAATCTATATGAAAACTTTAAAACGTGTATAGAACCTGAAGAAAAAATAAGTTATACTTAATTGGGCACAGGTTGGAAAAAGACTGTTTAGGCAGCAACAGTTGTAACTGCCTTTAACAGGCAGCCCCTAACAAGTGTCAAGCTGGGAATCAAACCCAGGACTCGCCACTTTCTCTGTCTTAGAGGCAGACTTGACACCCTGGCACCAAATGACTTATGGACTGGCACCAGTTCCCAGAGTTGGGAACTCCTGGTATACTCCACCATAAAATATAATATTGCTAACCACTCAATTTAGAATAGCAAACAATATAAGCAGTTTCTTGTACGTTAAATTATACCACGTCAAGATATGCTATACTTCAAAGCAACGTTTCCAAAACACTGGGTCAAAAACCTCAGATGGCTCGCAAAAGATTTTTTTGGTGGTCATCTAGCATTATGTTTCTCTGGAATTCTTGGTCACTTAGTTAATGTTTTGTTGAGTAATACTTATCATTCAGATTTCACTCGGTCAACAATAACATATCCTCATTAAAGTTCAATGGTCAGTGATTGACTAATATTGTCTAGTAGCTGATAGATGCATGATGTCATTGGAGCTGGATGTTTAGTCACGCAAGTTTGTCCAACAGCCCAGTGGAGATTGTTGTAATAATACTTACATAATTATATAAATATATATGTATATAAATAATAAATATTTTTGTAATAATACTTACACAATTATATATACATACATGTATTCATATTCATCTCTTGAACATTAATAAGCAATTTCTTCTTTCTGTCCATATAACTATTCCTATTTGTATTGTAAATGTAATGTAAATTTCAAAGTGATTTTAGATATATAATTGAAGAAATAATAAATATAATGTATTAGAAATACAGCAAATACAGTCTAAATATAAGTATAACCAGAAACAGGCCTAGGCATTTAATTAAACATCCATTATTTAAACATGCCATTATGTTATTTGTGATTAATAATACGGATCACCATAATTTTTTTCTGTTTTTTTCTTTCACTGCCATTAGTCAGTCAAAATATGTGTGTTTGTATGGAATTTTCACATCTTATCAAGCCATGGTCAAATACACACTTTAAACAGGTTCATGTCTTTTGCCCATTAGTAGGATTTTACTGTCTATCTCCCTCTGTCTATGAAGAGTTAACGATCTTTTCACAGTGTTAAGTGAGAATTACAAAACCAACTTTTTCTTCCAAGCTGATTTCACTGGTAAGAGATCATACCTAATGGCAAAAAAAAAAAAAAAAAAGAAAACAGGAAGGATGTAAACTACTTTGCACAATGTGGTTGGGAGCCCACATAGCAAACTTTTCCACACATAACTGTTAAGGAAACAGTCATCTAGTTTTGTGACATGTCACTACAAAATTATAATTTTCTTTTCTTCCTTCCAGGTGGAGCCCAAGTCCTGAAGTCTTATTTCACCAACTTTAGAGTTCTGTCTGTCTCTCTGTGCCATCCACATGAAAGGATTGTAGGCAGAAGTTTCATCACCAGATGCATTAGTCAGTGAAGGTGGGGTAGTTTGGTCGGGGACAAAAGCAGAGGGGAAATCCCATATTTTACCCTCTCGGTGCTGTCTTATTTTCGAAACCTTTTAATGTGGAACAATATATTTCCTGGTGAAACCCATCTAATTTAGGAAATATATTTGCATTCTCTCCCTGATTTTGAAGTGATAACCTCATGTGGCTTTTTTACTTTTATACATATGTAACAAATGAGATATGCCAATGCTATGGGCATGTCCAGGCAGGTGGAAAAAAGAAAAATATTCACTTGAATATTTTCAAGGCTGTTAACTTGGTCAATAGGAAATCCACATGGCTCTGTTTTTTCAGGAGTATTAGTTAACCCAAATTTACAATACATTCAACTTATGTCAGCTTTGTTAGATTTTGTCTTGTTTTTATTTTGGCTCCATAGTGTAGCAGTTAGGTCATTTGCTCTACATATTCCTTATACTATGGTCTGAGCCCCAGAGGAACTACACACTCCATAGTGCCACCTGTGGGTAGCCTGTGAGTTGCAAATGGATACGGTATCTACAGCCAGGCCACTTAATTAAAGTGAACAACCCAAACATCCTTGTCGCAGAAAGTGAAGAATGGCAAAGAAATTGATGTTTTTATTGCCAAGACAAGTTAATGAATAAGCGTAAAGCGTATAGTTCATTGAGTTTGACACGTTTGGCCTTGAACCAACCGAAAAGACGCATTACAACATATAGATCTTTTTTTTTTAATATTTACTTATTGGGATTCAGTTGCTTATATACCATATACAATACTGTACTTCTATTTTTATACATCATTGGCATAATGTCTTTTTTAATAATAGAAAATGTATATTTAATAAAACTTAACTGTCCAAAGGCAGGTGCCTCCCACAGATTTCTTGAACTGCTTTAGGTACCCCCCCGCCCCCATCAAGCTTTTCCAGCCAAAACTCAGTGAACTGCTGCCATTGACATTTTCAAATGTTTGCCCACTCTTCTTGTGCTATATAAGGTTTTAACTTTCAAATTCACCAATATTTATAGATATATATTACTACTTACTTTAGGGGCAGATATGTTGCCAAAAGCTGTTGCTAACTAACAGGACAGGAGATGGTTAAAGATTACCCACTGCACAAGCAGAAAATAGGCCATGTGTGTGAGTAGGCTGAACTGTTGGCATGGTTTTGAGAAGTTCCGCATTGTGGGAAAGTTCTATGCTGTTCACAGGTGAATATGTTAGGCAAAGTATTGTTTCATATCATTTGTATGATTTATATGTGAAGAAAAACTAAATGCTTTTTCTCTCCCTGCTGAGGTTTCATGTCACACCTTTGCAACTTAAAAAAAAAACACGTTGTGATTGCCATACAACCCACAAATTTTAACAAATTTCATACTACACATTAAATGTATCCATCCATACCTCTTTGTAGGCTTGTTGGAGATTGTTGCACGGCCAACAGCCTTCATGACCCAAATCACACTGCACCCTAACATCCCCTCATAAACCTTCTGCTGTGTTTTAGGTCAACTGGAAGTATCTGTCTATCTAACTGGGATTCTTGCCCAGGTGTTTAAGCCTAAATTTCTAAACCAATGACAGAGATTTTGATTCTGGGCCTGGGGTGACCAACCTTTGTGAAACTGAGAGCTACTTCAAGGACATTCAGTAAGATGAATAAATACTGAACAATCCAGTCATAAAAAATATGAAACGCACAGTAGTACGTTTCAGAATCTTCCAACTAAACTCTAAACCAGTGTTCCATAACTATTCTTAAGTTCTTTTGCTGATATGGGAATGGTTCAAGTGTAAGTACGTAATAGCCAGATGGGGCCAAAAGGAAACATTCTGTGGCCCGGCACCAATATCCCTATAATCAATGTATTGTTTATTATTAATATTATCAATTATATATTGGAATTTTAAATGTATGATATATTCATATTTGAATTTGACTTACTCTTTTTAGTATAGTAATACTTATTATTCCCTTAATCTATTGTACGTTTATTACATATATAATAACTTAGTATTTTTAGTAATTACAACTTCAACTTTTATTTGTTTTTAGTGCCAGATCATAACAACTGTCATCTCAAGGCACTTAAGAAAAAAACATGGATAAAAACAAGAATAAGGGAGAATATAGTCTTGTTATTAATTACAATACAATTGGGGCAGTTGATGGCCTAATGGTTAAGGAAGCGGACTTGGGTTTCGCAAGGCCCCCCGGTTCGATTCCTCCTACCGCCAAGTTTCCACCGCTCCCTGGGCATAGGCTCAGCCAGCAGCCCCCTGCTCACTACAGTGATGGGTCGAATGCAGAGGCATAATTTCCGAAGGATACTCCTTATGGATTAATAGAGTTCTAATTATTATTAATAATAACCAGTAACGATTGTTATTATGAATAATGATTAGAGTAAAACTACCCACTGATCATAATATATCTTACAATCAATATAGCCTATATTATTTTATTAAAAGTATTTTACTATCAAAAATTCTACTTTATATGTGTTATAATATGGGAGGGCATGGGGCGTAAAACTTTTACCAAATCAAAGATGCGAGACAACAAAATTATTTCCATACCAAATTGGTCAGTATGAAATTGTTGACTTGCTGTGGCAACTCCAGAAAAAGTAACAAGCCCGAAAGGAGAAGCAAAAGAAGATTATGAGTATAATAAAACATTTGTGTAATAACTATAGTAATTGTTATTATTATTACTACTTATAATAATGATTTAGTTTTAGCAATTTTACGACCACAATCCATCAGTAGTGTAAGGCTAACTTTCTTTCTTTTTACCGATTATTATTACTTCCAATAATAACAATAAAAATAATAATATTAAGCGTGGGTGGGATGCCGTTTACCCTCCCGTCCGCAAGAAGTCACTAATGTGGCTGTAGTCTGTGACAATCGGTTAGAGGGAAAAGAATTAGACGGAAGGCCGGAAGAACTGCATTTGCTTAGCAGGGAACGAAAGTGTACAGAGAAAATACACTGCATTGTCTGTTGAAGTAGCAGGTGCACCTTGTATTCTGAGAAATTCTGATGGTTTAAACGCAGGCGGGGCACCGAGGACACCAAGTAGCAGTTAATAGTAACTTTTAGTAAAGTTTTACGGTAATGATTCATATGCTTTTAGGAGAAATTGCGTTAGCAAAGAACCTGCGAAGCCTATGATATTGGGCTCGTTCTGTCCCTACTGCATTCAACAATACACAGCAACTGCCCCGCTAACCTGACAGTCTTGTATGATGGAATTTTCTTTTGACATAAACCAGTTATTTCCCGACAGGGTCTCCGTTTTGGACCACTCTCTAATTGCTGAAAATCGTAAAACATCAGTAAGGTATGTTGGAAATTTCATGTTCTGTTTTGTTGTCATTTTGAATCGAGGCTTGTTGCTCCAAGCGCCCAAGGCGTTGTCCTTATCGTTGCTTTAGAAACGTATACATGCTATCCTTGACCAATTGTGTTTATAAACGCTTTATATTTAAATAATACCATATCACCGCAACTTGTTCTGTAGACGTTTGAGTTTGCAGATAATCTCTGTTAATATTTATTTAATAAAAATATGCACTGTTTACAACATCAAACCTCAAAAAGAGGAAGCGAAACCTTACATTATTATTTTAACATTTTTACATTATGGTCTTCTTCGCAGGCCAGATCAGTTGAGCCACATTGCTGCAATCATTGATGAGATTGGAAGAGCCTCAGCAAAGGTATGGTTCACTTTTGTCCTAAAGTTGTATATGTACACTGATCAAAAATGTTATCATAAATAATGTGTAAAAAAATTAGTTAATTCTGCAACACAATTTTCATCCTTTTATTTTTTTCAATTGGTAAATAAAAGAAATTGGGTGTAACACAACAAATCTGACTAAGATATTTTGGTACAACTTGTATAAGCTCTCCCAGATACCTGAGAGGGCCAAGATCCTTGAATGTATTACTCCTTAAACCTAGACTCTATATGTTAATATCACTGTAGAGTCTCTAGACTAAAGTGCTGCTATTTGTTTAAATGGAAATCTCTGTTTTTTTGTTTTTCTTTCAGGCTCAGCAACTGTCTGCATCAATTACAAGTGCTTCTAAGTTGCAGACCCAGAGACATCATCTCTACCTTTTGAAGGACAAAGAGAGCAATGGGTAGATTAACACAAGCACAACATTTGGAAATTAATTTTTTGGGCTGAAATATTGAAATGCAATTTGTGGTATCTTCAAGTCCGTGGTGTAACTGGATTTCGGAGCTTGCATACTGCAAAACGTCGGAATTCTGCGATAGAATGTTAAATGATCCGATCCGTAATTCAATCACAGTTGCAGAGTTTAAGCAAAGAACAAAGAGAAAATTACCATGTTTGGGGGTCATGGCTGTCCCTAGTAGCCTGCCAAATACTGAAGTCTCACTACTGTGCTGACTGACTCCTTGTCCCTGAACATAAGTTTTTTATAACCCTTTGCCTACATCATAGCCAGGAGGTCACACGCCCCTCGTGTGTTCTTACCATACAAACGTACACAAAATGTGAGATGGTAATGGTTAATCGGCTAGTAAAACATCACAGTGTATTAATGACTCCCAATTTTGTCAATTCTAAATTCACTGATATGAAACTTCCTATCCAGGTCAGAGTGTCCTTATCTTATCTGTCCACTCTGGCTGGACAGAACAAAACTCCCCAATTTAAGATGGAGTTTCTCCTGTGACCTCTTTACTCTGACCTCCCTAATGCTATTACATTAGTTTCCACATCTTATAATGAAAACAACTTGAAATTGGTAAAAGTAGTAGTACACAAAGAAAAGTATAACTAATACAGGAGTAAATACTTTTACACAGGATTCTACCAAGGAACGTGAGTGTGCAAATGTGCACCCTACTAAAAGGCGCAGTCTCTGTTTTGTGTGCCATTACTATATTTAACACACACATAAGGCGCACCTGATCATAGGGCGGGTTTTATATAATATACAATCCACGCCCACATCTTTAACGTTCTCATGGTTTCCTCTACTATGTCTGCCTAACAACAACAACACACACACAAGAATACATGTGCGTATGCGTAAAAATATAGCGGGAGCAAAACAACGCCGACAGTTCCCCCTTTAACGTTCCCATGGTGTTCTCTACTATGTCTGCCTTACGACACACAGGGCGCACTGCACCATGGGGAAGAAAATCTAAGACTTTTATGTGCGCCTTATTGTCGTGAAAATATGGTATATGACTTAAATCTATATCTACAACTATTGGAAGATATGAGCAAGCCGCTGAGCAAATTTTTGCTGCAAGATACTAGCACTCACAGCAGCGAATTCAGCAAACACTTCACGTATTTGCTGAGTTTTGTACACATCTTCCGCAAGTCTTCCGTATTGTATTTGCATTTGGAATCAATTGGAGGGTAGTTCCAATACACTATTATTTTAGTGTTTTTGTAAATTAGCAGTTATACATAGTGACCAGAATGGAGTAATCTCTTTTTCTTAACATAGTTTATTTCTACACAGCGTCAAACGTGGTCAACACACAACACACATTGTTTTATTCTTAGTGACAACTGCATCACATTTGACACACCATTTATTGTCAATCACACCCTAGAATACATCCCTCATTATGACCATGTAACCTAAAACCTCACAGTCTGTTATATAGAAATCAAACACAAATAAAGTTACAACCAAAATAAACAAAATGAAATGCAAGCATGTTTCAACTGTTTTCTACTATTTCCTATTGGAAAACATGATGTGACAAACGAGTGCCTCGACTTGCAAGTTGCAACTTACTGCACTATTGTTGCTGACTAGATCAGATTTTTATGAATAAAAATCTAAAATAAAATAGTGTTTGAAAGAAGAGTTGTCTCACACTTAAACTTGTGAAAGGTTAAGAAGAAAGTATAATCTTGCTTGAATGTAATGCTTAAATATGTGTTTTGACAATAGGACACTGTTTTGAAGTGTATCATTGTTCTCTGACCTTGATATTAAAGAGTATTTATTCTTCCTTTTGCACAAAGGGGGCGTGGGGTCATCGTGGGGTTCCTCAAGGTTGGAACTAAGAAGTTATTTTTACTTGTGAGTCACATGTTTACTTTTTCATTAGACCTTCTTTGCCAGCCATAATTCTAGAAGTGTCACCCAGGGTTCTTTTTTTTCTCTCTGCAGGACCAACAAGGTGCTCATATAGAGGCAGAGCCTTTGTGTGTTTTGGATTTCTACATAACTGAGAGGTTTCAGCGACATGGCTATGGACTAGAGCTTTTCAACTTCATGTTGCAGGTGAGATATTGTTTATTTTTATGCCAACTGACCAAACCAGCTTCGGTAAAACTATATGGAGCTGAGCAACTTACTTGGCTGTGTTTCCCTCTTCACTACAGCACAAGAATTTAGAGCCAGTGCAGATGGCTTATGACAGGCCATCAACAAAACTACAGTCATTTCTGGCAAAGCACTATGGCCTGACACAGAGTGTTCCACAGGTACTGTCTTATATTTGTATCATATCTTATAAATTACGTTGTACGGTTGGTTTTTACTCAGTAATTCATTCACAGTAATCTATTAATTCATTCATCTATTCATCAATCCTCATCCTCATACCAGGTCTCAGGGGCAACAGTGTCCTCAACTGCCAGCCAAATCCCACTGTACTATACAGTACTGTTGTGCCTCCTTCAGAGCCCCTCAGTGGGAACCTAGCAGCTGGTGGACTGAAACTTGAAACCTTGCAAACCTAAGTCTGCTTACTTCACCACAAGGCCACAACTGCCATCTTTTATATAAATATATAATTTGAAATAAAACATTTAAGAAGCCTGGTGCTAGCATGTCTTCTAATGTCAGTAGGCTGATAATACTAATATAATTCATATCCAACTCTTGTTCGTTGCTGTTCGGATGCTGGAACCGTAATTTCTTGAGAGATTAATAAAGTTCTACCTACCTACCCACCCACGAACCCACTCACCCAAACCCACCCACCTACCTACCTACCTACGCACCTACCCACCTACCTACCTATCTCTATCTCTATCTAATAACGAAGTATAGGTTAAATTGACAAACATATTGACTGGGTTTTGGTAAATGTACTGGAATTATACATAGGGTTATGAGTTTTAGGTTCATACTATGGCCTATTACTATTGTTATTGAAAAAGTATTAAGACAATATCGGCCCACTCAGATATCGGCAAAAGTTAATATCGGACATCCCTATGTAAAACTAAAAGTTCTAACCATGTATGTTTTAGGTAAGGTTACCTGACCTTTAAAACAAGTGAAAAAAAACTTATTTTCTCTTGCATAACATTTGACTATGTCTCTATGTCATCGTCTGGTGGTTAATTGCAATTTTTTTTTTCAATTTTAACATTTAAAATAGCAGCTTACTCACCAGATATTTGCACATCAGTGACAAAAGAGTGGACCGATTACTTCCCCCTCACCTTCCTCTTTGAGCAAGAAAGCGAGGGTCATGGAATTTACTATTGACACTAAACCGTCACCAAAACACGGCAGGAGCAAATAAAACATAACCGTACATTTTGTTTTTATGAGCCAAGTGTCGAATGTTGTGTAACATTTTTGTTTTCACTCTCTCCAGGTTAATAACTTTGTCGTATTCCAAGGTTTTTTCCTTGACAAAACAGGTAAAGTTTATTTTGATTTATTTATTTACTTTTTTCTCTTAAGTGAATAGTGATTTTAGTAAGACATTTAAGAAGATGTCGATGTAGGTTCTCAGTCATCCAGGTCATGGTCAAGGTAAAAGAGTTTAGTTAGGCAACTGGACATTCAGGGGAGTAACAGAAATCATAACTTCTGTTACTCCCCACTAACAGTTAGAACTGAAGAAGCCTCTTGGATGAGAGGTGAAACGTTTTCCAAAAAACTGAATGTCCAGTTGTCAAACTAAACTCTTTTACATTTAAAAAGAATGCCTTGGAGACACCATTTTGGCATTTGTGAAGGCCTTTTAAGATAAGTAGTACTCTACTACTTCACACAAAGTTTAGAGAAATTGTGGTAATGCCATGAGGAAGTCGGATATTTGCATGATCTTGTTCTGCCTGATCGGGTTTTTATGTAATGATTTGCTACCTCATGTGACAAATGAAGAACTGTACGTAGTGTGGCAATAAGTGACATTTGGAAACATGTGAAGCTGCTTTGTAATTTAAAAGAGCGTTTCTTTTGAAATATTAATTTGTAAAAATACTTCTTCAATAACTAATAATAATAATATTTAGAATAATAAAGACGTAGGTTATGTCCAGTAATGGATACAGGTAATAGAGATTAAATTCAGTTGTGTTCTTCATGGACGATAATTACACAGTCTTAGTCACTCAGATAGAAAGGGAGATGCAAGTATTCCATACAGTATGTGTGAAGAGTGGGTTGTGTGGAACCTTCCTGCCTGAAAGTAGCTGCATACGAATTCACTCATTTCCGAAAACATGAACTGTAAAGACCAACATTCAGAAGCCCAGGCTTATTGCTGTGCATGCAACAGATGCAGAGTGCAGACATTGTAATGGCAAAAAAAGTTTGCAAAAGTAGAATCTTTGTGTAGTTACTGTAACAGGGTTGCCAAAGTTATGTCCTGTTGTCCAAAACCGGCCTGCTTAAGGCCTGCCTAAAATGTACAAACACTGCTAACACAAAAATATTTCATTAAATATAGATTTGTGGCTATTATATTTGTGCATATTTTCCTCAAATCAAAGAAGAATACATGGACCTTTTATTATTTATTGTTAATCATGTTATGATTGTACTGGCCCGGCCCTCTTGACAATCTAATAAGGCTCTATGTGGCCCGCTGCCACAGATACAATGAGAATCACTGAAACTAAGATGACGTAATGACGAGGACAAAGTCTCCAAACATTTTTCTCCTCCTCTGTCTTAATCTCTCACTGAGGATAGAAGTAAAAGTGGATGTACTGGCACAGATTAGTGTTAAGAGAAAGGATCACTTATCAGAAAACAACTCAAGACTGACCTTTAATCACCACACTTACTAAGTCACGTGGCATACCTGAGTGAGAATGACATAGGAATGAAATCAAGACTAGTTATCAGATATTTAAGTGATCATTTTAATGAAATAATACAGCTTCTTATGACCAAAAGGTCAAGACCTGGTTTAGACAAAAAATTTGAATGCTAGTTCAAGTAGATCTTCTTGTTGTTTTACCTTTGATTTGGCTCTGGACTGCATTAGTTAACCACATGCCAATTAGCATTGTACAAATTGACTTTAACACTAACATCTAACAAATCAAAACAATCTTTGTATAATATTAGAGGTGATATATAAACAGATTATGTTCATACTCACATAAATTCACCTTCAACTAGTTATCTTTATAGTTTCAAAATGGCTATTTGCTAACTACAAAGTGGCCTTTGGCTCACTGGGTTTGGTTAACTTCCAACTGTTCTTAAAACAGATTGTTTCCTTTTATAAATATTAGCTGCCAAACTTAAATATATCAAAGTGAATGTTTTAAAATAAGCATGTTGTACAAAAGTGTCATATTAATTTGATATTGTCCAAACACTTAATCAAAGAGTCTGATAACAACCAATACTGATGTTGGTTTGGTAATAATTCACTCAACTGTAATGTATGAGTTTAATTAGATTAGCTGTAATGCTGCCATCTAGTGTCTTTCACTTTAATGTGCAGCCATTTGGCAAAACACAAGCATTGCATTATCACATTTTCATTATTGGAGGAAAAAATTATAAAAAATCTTATAAATATCACATCACCTGCTAATTATATATAATTAGATCATATAATCAGGCATCTCTAGCACATGGTCTTTGAAAAACTAATTTGTATCTTAATGAAGAGCTGAGACCTAAGTTGCCATTTACTGTTCCCCACAGCTGTCCAGTTGAGAAAGACTCCCTCAAGGAAGCCAGATGGAGAGATCAAGCCCTACTCTTTAAAGGATAGAGAAGGTCAACTTCCCTCTGCCTTGACTTTGGCAAATCTTATACATATGCCATTGTGTTTAATAAAAATATTGTATTCTAATGTTTGGCTTGTAGCAGCATTCTTGCTTGCTTTACACACAGAAAGTCCTGGGATGAATGTTCTCATTGTGAGACTAAGTTGAGGATGATTTTTCTTACAGCTTTCCATCAGGAGCAGAGAACTCTTCCCTGGCCGTTCCATCCGCCTAACTCTCCCCAGCGGTTGGAATCATCCCAACCCTCCCGCTCACACAGCCTGGGATCATCTCCCAGCAGAGTCCCTCCTAAAGTTGCTCCTGTCTCTCACCATGGAGTCAACAGGGACCAGAGTCCACAGTCTCCTTTCCTCAGGCACTGCAGGGATGGACGTACCAGGTAGGTCAGAAAAGCATTCTGCTGATTTGCCAAAAAGTCAGGGTCTTAAAGGCGCAGACAAGGACTATCTGCCATATACACATTGAGTCTTCCAGAAGATTTTTTTTGTCTGTTTGGGTTCTTAAAAGTAGAAATGTCTGATATATCGGTCCACCGATAAATATCGGGCCGATATCATATCATAATTTTAAATATCAAAACATATCGGTATCGTTTTTTCCACTGATGTTTAAAATCCAATGCCGCAAAGCCTCGGTTTAGTCAAATAAACTGGACTTCCTCATGGGGTACTGAGTCAGTACTACTGACATTTTGACTGTCACGTGATTAATGATGTCATAATCTTAAAGGGATACCAACAATTATCGATGCTACAGTTCATGTCCGTGGTCGGGAGTTTTTTGTGGATAGAAAACTGTCATTCTTAATGACTGCAAGGAGCTGGTCATGTGAGGGTGGGGCTAAGATTTTAACACTTCATCGCGAGGCGTTTTATTGCAGTTCGTATGCATTCTTCATCACTTATCAGTTTCTGGTTGTTGTTTGAGGGAACTCTTGTAGAAACTGATAAAGTTCCTCAGTTGAGGAATGAAATGTCTTTTAACTCCAAGAACAAGTCCAGTTTCTTACAACTAAACCCTTTTTGGATATTGAGACCTTGATGAATGAGAATCTTCACAGACATATTCTCATGTGTTGATACTAATAAGCTTTGGCTGTTCCAGATTCAGTGTATACACATGAAAAACACTTTCATATCTGGAGAGAAGGGAAAACATGCACGTTTATAGTTAATTTCTCAATATACTGTATGTTGCCTGTGACTTCAAGCTAGTTTTCAATTCTGGCCCTCTATGAAATTGAGTTTGACACCGCTGGTCTAGAGCGATACAGTCTGGAGAATATGGTAAATTTTTATTTAATACTTTTGATATTGGTTGATGACTTTCACCTGGTCATTGATATAGTAATTCCCCTGGCATAGATAATAAATAATTTGACTGAATGATTGTTTAAAACAGTTCCTACAAACAATAAATATTTATAGTCCTCCATTTTGTCTTTTAAAGTTGACCTTTATATTGAGAGATAAGATGCAACCCAACCAGCTTTCCCATGCCTTTCTCTTTTGTGTTCACTACATTCTTGGTACTGAGTCAGTCATTCCTAGTTGCTTGACTTACCAGCTGCTGTTCGTGTCACACTCTTGTGTCTACACCGCCAGATTGATCTGTATGAACAGAGCAGTCAGCAAACTGCTTTAACCCATATCCAGTCTATATATTGATATTATAAACATTATGATTCTATTAAAGTTTTAGCAGTTACATCCAGAATTAAAAACCAGTTGTCCCTCTAACGAATGTTGTTTTTAACAAGTCTATTTTTTCTGTCTCCCTCTTTTATGTTTTCTTTAACCATTCCATCTTATTTTCCCGCCCCACATTAATAAATCATATTATTCATCAATGGTCCCTCTATATTGACCACAAAAACAGTTCTCCTCACAGATCTCAGCTGGACTTCCATTAACTCTCCTCTGAGCAGTGCCACAGATTCCTCCCGCAGTCACTGTGGTGTCTCAGTTAAATAATTTGCCATGAAAAAAAACGAAGAGATGCTCGATTAATTTGTTAACCATCATGCCTCTGTCATAGATCTGTTTGCGATTGCCTTTTTTAAGAAGCAATTAAACCTCGTGCCACAAAACTGTAATCCTTGTCCCTTTTGTATTCAAAATCTGTCAGTAGAATCACCAAATGATAACAAAAAGGTCTTCTTTATACACTCTGGATGTCCTTTGTTGCATTTGGTTTCATCTATTCATATATTTGAGGTTTGGACATCCATCTTTTTTTCTTTTGCCTCTTTTGTTTGTTTTTTGGTTTCCTTTCCTTCCCCTCCGGATGCTGTAGCCATTTGTTTGCTGGCGAAAATGGGCTACTTGCCAGAAGGAACATGTACAGTCGGCACATGGACAGCAGTGCTGTTGGACTCTTGGAAAGAAATATGCAAGGTAAGATTGACGTAAAATAATTAACTAATCAATTGCTATCAGACATTCCCTGCATAACAATGAAAGTGATTCTTTTTTTTTCTAACAACATCCCTGTTGAGGTGGAGCAGGGGTTGGTACTCAGCTGCTGCAGCAGGGAGAGCAGACGAGTGGCGAGGCTGACGCTGCACCGGGTGCAGGTGAGCGCAATTCCTCTAATCAAAACTCCCTGGGATTGCAGAGAGGGAGGGATCAGCTGTGACACACTATACCTGCTGAGAAGCTCAGCCTCACAAATGCCGTTTTCACACTGGCACTTAATTTGGTATTCGATGCGACGCGAAGCCAGTGTCGTTCTCGTTTGCATTCACATTACAAATTTACGCGCATTCGCTCCTCAACTAATGCGCATTAACTAATCCACCTCTAGTCGGTGGTTTCAATACTGAATTAACTAATACGAGTGTAAATCAATAAAAAGTATAACTGTTGTCACTCCCCGCGTGTGTGTGAACACAACAACACCCGTATTGGTTTAACAAGCTCGTAAAATGCTACGGGACCGGCTCATCTCCTTGTCAACCGCTAGATGTTGCTGCATTATTAGTGTAGCCGAGCATCTTGGGTTCTTCTATTCTGTGCGTGTTATTGAAAACCCAATGACTGAGGCAGGAGATGAGAGACTGGATTCGGTCGCCAATACGTCTTTATTTTTCTTTTTTAACGAGCTCTCGTTATATAACCAAGTGATCAAATTGAAACTGGACCATGGTTAGACTAATGCACATTCACTCCCTTATTGTGTGTGAATGCAAAGCGGGTATCGAATGAGCAGCGAATACCAAATTAAACTGAATGTGAATGCAAAGTGAATCGAATGCGGGTTAGTTAATACGGGATTGAATCCCGAATTAACTACTTCAGGATTCGATCCCAAACTGAATGAGAAAACGGCAAAAGAGGCTTTGACTTAGTAGTTATAGACACGGGATTGGACTGTAACAGTCTGCGTTGTTATAAAATCATTGAAACCCTAACACACCACAAGCCCCTAATCAGCCATGTTTATAAAGGGAAGAGTACTGAAACAAGCACTGAACCTTGGGAAACTCCATATTTTACCAGCGTGACTCTATAGCAGGGGTATGAACTCATTCCTGATTCTGTCTTTCCTTTTCTCCTAAAGAGATTCTCAGCATATTTATTTCCTACCCACTCCAGCACTGCCTCATGGTATTGTACCCACATTCAACATTCCTAAGACCAACACTTCAACACAACACAACACTTCAGACATAACACTTTTAGCCTGTGTCTTTGACCAACAGTAGTCAAATTTCCAACAGCACTGTTAGTATATAACTTAATTATTTGTTCAAAACTGTACCATCTTGAACCATCACTTCAAAATTACAATATTTGATAGTCCTTCCATTACCACACAATAGAGCTCTAAGGAGTTTTCCAAAAACTTTTTTCCACCACTGCGTAGTTTGGAACAGAGGTCTGAGATTTTTCTGTGGTGTCTGTATGTCTTATCTTTCACTTTCTAAATTACACACTCTCTTATTCACTCACTCACCCACTTACTTTGGCTCCACAGCTGCTTGCGGCTCTTTAGCACAGCCCCGGTGGCTCCCTGGATTTTTTTAGGGTTTTTTTTTTAAAAGATTTTACCCTTTTTTTAAGTTTTTAAAATACACAATAGTTCCATCGAATACTGTGCCTAACCCGTTTTTTTTTTTTCTTGAACACTCAAAATAAAAAATGACACCAAAAATCTGTATATCTATTTTTTCTATTTCTATAATTTAATCTAGGCAACAAAACATAAAACATTAATATTGTAGCGGAAGTTGAACTTCAAGCACCAAATATTTTACAGCAGTGTAGTCACGTGGTGAATCATTCTCTTCAGGATGCAGGGAAAATAAACATTTATTCATTAATGATTGTGGTCATAGTGCTTAGTTATTTTAATAATAAGTTATATAGCTAATATACTGAGAGCGTATGTTGCCGTATTATATGTATATATGTATGTATATATGTGTGTGTACATATATATATATATATATATACATATATGTATATATGTATGTATATATATATATATATATACATATATATATATATATGTATATATATATATATATATACATATTAGTTTTATATAAGCCTTAAATTTTTTGCGGCTCCAAACGGTAAGGTTTCTGTTTTTTTTAGGGCCAATATGGCTCTTTGAACATTTTGGGTTGCTTACCCCTGTCTTAGTCCAATTTGGAATTTCTATATGGGAAATCGTTGACATTACAGGTACTTTCTTACTCACTTTTGCAGATAGAAAGCACTTCAATCCGTTGAAAATGTTTTCTGTTTATATTACGTGCAGATGTTTACACAGCCACACAGAACCAGAAACAGCCGTTCACTGAGTCAGGGACGCACCTTGTTTCACAACTCCCTAGCTCTATGTATGTCTTTAGGTCATAATGTGTGCCACTGACAGGTCACATCTGAGAGTTCAGCAAACCTATTTCAGTAGTACATGACTTATCTTTACTTTAAGTATTTTCCACAACTCTTGTTTACTTTACTATTTTTTACCAGCTGTTTGACATGGTCCAGCCTAAAAGGGTCAGGATTTACAGCCTGAGAGCATTTATCTTGTTTTTCTCTCTTGTATACAGAGCCATGTATCATGTATCTACAGAATCTCTGTTCACTCAGTAGGAGATAAACAATTTCCGACAGTTACTTCTTTTTAAAACTTGTTTTTGATGCTGTATTTTTTTTATGTTAAGTCATTTCATTTCACTTCCTGTTGGCTAGGTCTGGGCGTGTTGGAGAAGCAGTCATCACTGGGATACATGGACATACACAGGTCTAACCATAACCACGCACCGCAGAGCAGGTATTTGCACAATTGCACCAAGCACTTCAATGTTTCCAGGTGACACAAAGGTCAGAAGTATCTTTGAAACTCTGATATTTAATGATAGGTTTCAATGATCTACTGACACTAATCTGGTTAAACCAAAATATTTCCTGTATTTAGGGTTCAGATAGCTGTTTCTAAATTGGGCCATTATTGGGTAAGAGTCTGCCATCTCTGACCGAATACCTATTGGATTTTTCGGACTATAAGTCTCCACGGAATCAATTGGCGTTTTCACACTGGCACATAATTCGGTATTCGCTGCGACGCGAGGCCAGTGTCGTTCTCCGTTTGCATTCACATTACAAACTAAAGCGCATTCGCTCCTCAACTAATGCACATTAACTAATCCACCTCTAGTCGGTGGTTTCAATGCCGAATTAACTAATACAAGTGTAAATCAATAAAAAGTATAACGGTTGTCGCTCCCTGCGTGTGTGAACACAACAACACTCGTATTAGTTTAACGAGCTCGTAAAATGCTACGGGAGCGGCTCATCTCCTTGTCAACCGCTAGATGTTGCTGCATTATTAGTGTAGCCGAGCGTCTTGGGTTCTTCTATTCTGTGCGTGTTATTGAGAACACAATGATTGAGGCAGTAGATGAGAGAGTGGATTCGGTCGCAACCACATCTTTATTTTTCATTTTTCTTCCACACCAACTCTGAACAGAACCAACAACAACAACCAGTCGTACGGCAACTCAGACCAGACAAAATTACCTTCCCCACAAAACAGTTTGCTACATTAGGAACAGGATTACAAAACATTTCCTCATATTTTCTCTCCTTATCTTCTTCATTCGTTCTTTGTGTCTCCTTCTCATCGCATCATATGTCGCCTTGATCTTTCTCTTACCTGCTCCATTTATTCCTCAAAATTGCACGTGCGTTTGTTGACAGAATTCATGTTGAATAAAACCGCATATTAACGAGCTTTGTTATATAACCAAGTGATCAAATTGAAACTGGACCATGGTTAGACTAATGCACATTCACTCCCTTATTGTGTGTGAATGCAAAGAATGTGAATGCAAAGTGAATTGAATGCGGGTTAGTTAATACGGGATCGAATCCCGGATTACCTACTTCGGGATTTGATCCCGAATTGAATGAGAAAACGGCAAAAGTGTATATGGACATACGAGGCGCCGTCATCTGTCCCACTCTCTCAGATCGTTGTCATCCACTCATTGGATAACATGGTTAGTGTTGGTGCGAATCTAGTGCAATGTAAGCACGAAGCAAATATTGTGGAGACCAGACACCCTTAGAAGTGCTTAGTTGGTGGTGCTGTATCCCTGTATAAAACTGAAAAGAACACTGTATTATGAATTTTAATACTGCTTTAACTTAAAAACTGTTATCAAATGATCACAAAGAAACATTTGATATTCAAGTTAGTATATCGCCACAGCCATTGTGCTTCCACGTTATGTAGACTGAATGAATCAGGAGACGATTGGGACTCTTCCTCTTAATGTGATCCGTCCAATTCATCAAACCACAGGTTCTGATCAAGCATCAAGGCTTGGACGAGTGTCAAACTCTTCCTCGTTCCTCTCTCTTGTCCTCTTTATTCAGAAACACTGTTGTACTGTACTGTATCAATATATTTGTTTATATGTGTTTTTTTCATGTTTGTATATTAGGAATTTAAATTTATTCATTAATGGTATATTTCTGGAATGAGTGAACTGGTTTTAAGTTATTATTAATGGGAAAAATAGTTCAACCAGAGCACTGTTGAGGAATAGATTGCACTCGTAGATCAGGGCCTCCCCAAAACTAATAAACATTAAATAAAATAGATAAAATACAGTTATTCACCTACAAACTCTGTGTGTTGTGATATTAAAAGAAAAAAAACTAATTGTTTGAATTATTTTTTATCACGCATTTAGACCAGGTGTGTCAAACATAACATAAAATATATTTAAATGTTTTTTTTTGCAAAAACAAAGCCTTTATATAATTAAAAAATACTTCTTTATTTAAAACATGTCTTTTGAAAATAGGTCTATTTTAAATAATTAATAATATGTAATTTATCTACTTGTATTTGGCTTATTAATATTTGTAGTTAATTGTGTTTCATTTGGGTAGACCCTGATTGCATTGGTCTGGCCCAATCTGATGAAGTTGTCTGCAGCTTCTGAACCAAATGAGTTTAACAACACTGATGTAGATAATTAGGAATACCCTGTTTGAAATCCAGGTGATACTACATGGGTTCCCGACACCAAGGTTGAAAACAGTGCAGTAGTGTAAAGAATATGCAATGTTATCTGTGGTTGTGTTAAATCAGTCCTGTTTTTTTTTTTTGCAGGTTACATTCTCCCTTGTTGCCACAGCTGCAATCAATGAAAAAAGACAAGTGGAATTCCAACTTTCATTTGTTTAAAGTGCCAAATCAGAACAACTGTTATCTCGAGACTGTTGGAAAGAATTGCTTCACTGCTCAGTGGGTGAAGCATAAACAGCAATTCAGGAGCACAAGGCCCTGGTGATCAGGAGCTACTTCAAATTGCTCCATACTGTCAGGCTTCCTGTGGGTGGTGAACCCAGTTAAGTGAGTCTGGTTGGTGCTATGCCTAGAGCACTTTAATGGCAGCTTCTGCCTCCTTAACCACTAGGCCACTACTGCCTCCAATGATGCCATTATCTATTTTTTAACCATGTTGAAATGTATGTCTTTGCCAATTGATTTTAAAACTGAATTTTATATATTTATATTTATATTTAGTGACAAACGCAGGGATTTCTTAAAGGAAAAGAAAGCAAGCAAACTCCTTGTCATTGTGATTCACACTGCACTCAATGAAATGTGATCTCTATTTTTTAACCCATCACCAAGTGAACAGTGGGCAGCTTTGAGCGCCCGTGGAGCTGTAAGTGAGGACGGTACCATGCTCAGTGGACCTCAGTGGTAACTTGGTAGTAGGGGGCTGTAAACCAGGGGCCTTGTGGACCCAAGTCTATTTCCTTAACCACTAGTCCACCAACTGCCCCCCAAAAAAACAGAAAACATGGCTTTAACAACCTGCTAATTATGGTACTTGATGATTGGTGATTGAGGAGGAATACTGACTTATGTACACATTAATTCATTCATCTAAATCCACTTATCTGTTACTGGGTCTCAGGGGCAGCAGTGGGGGCACTATGCTTAGTGGCAACCTGGAAGCTAGTGGATTTAACCCTGAAACCTTGTGGACATTAGTCCATTTCTCTATTATGACGTTAAGAGCCTTAGCTGACATAGTTGACAATCAGTGCACACATGAACCTGGTGCAAGAGGTTCTTTAACTAAGGTGTGTGCCCACCTGATCATCCAGGATGTGTAGAAGTATTACATTATTCAGGTAGAATAGAATTTTAGAACACAGCAACAGTATTTGAAATAATGTTCAGGGAAGAAACATGCACACAGAGGGTGAATCATCACAAGGGCGCACTACAGCAATATTTGCACTATTATAAGCTAATGCACAGTGTTGTTTGTTGTATATATTAATATCTTTAATATATATTTTCCCAACAAAGTGCCTTTAGCTTGACACTTAGGGTGTGGTGTCTTCGTTATCAGTCATTGGGATCTGGGTGAAAAGTAATGTCATTGAAACGCTTTATTTTTACTCTGCGTAGGTTAGTGTTTCTTTAGACTTCACTGTGGAGAAGGAAATACATTTATACATAAATGGCAGAAACAAAAAAGAGCACAGATAGAGGAGAAAAGGAAAGTTTTCAAAACCTGTTTATTGTTTACATTTAAAAGTCTTAATGTTGTAAATATATAAATATTTACTCTTACACTTTCTTCAAACAAAGGTAAACAGAAAAAGTCCTAACTCCAGGGGGAATTGCGATAAATAACATTCTGAAACACACATTCTGTAATCACATTGTCCACGGCAACCTCCACTCGCAGGCGGTGGCGTCAACAAAACCTCTTAAGTGTTTTAAACCCTCAAACTCTGCATTTGTACATGTTGTTTACACCTAAACACTGTTTTTTGTGTCCTGAGAGTGTGTGATTCTAGTCAGCATTTTGAAGAAGAGACTGGTAGATATTGGACTGGAGGAATCGAGGATAACAGTCTGTGTCCAAGAGGGAATAAATGCGTTTTTGTGCATGGGAGAGAGAGGAGTGAGAGGGAGCCTGCAGCAGATCAATGGTCAGATCTCTGGTCTTACTGTCCAGGTTGACCTATGGGTACAAGAAGGCAAAACCATGACTGTGGCACTTTTAAAGAAAAAAAAAATATAGGCTACAATCCTATTCAGGAACGATTTAAAAAATATATTAAACGATCCATCCAGTTCGTGCTGAATCAGTTCCGTTCGATTGTTTATTTGAATCTTGAATAAAAATTTCCAACTCTGCCTTCAACAACACTGTACAGCTGTCAGTCTTCTTTAGTTTTAGATAGAAAATACATATGCAAACACTTTTTATAGAAGAATTTTTTTCAGCTTTATCTGGAATCTCATGTCAAATTGCTTTATTTTTATTTTTACAGTTTGTCAATATGGCCTTTAAAGAAGAGCTGTGAATCTAATATTAACCCAAGATATTTATACTGATTAACAATGTGTATTTTATTTCTATTTACAAATATATCAGGATCCGGTAATACATTTACTTTAGTGAAAGTTTTTAGTTTTAAAAGGTTTTAAAAAGGTTTAGCTGTCAACAACAGTTCAGGGAGGCTATTCTTTCCTCGTGCAAGGCTGTTCCAGCAGATACTATCCAAAAACTGACAAATTCAATGGATGGAAGAAGACTTGAGAAGCTCATTTTCACCAAGGGGTTGTATGTTCAGATGTGACTTTACTTTTGATAATTGGATTTAAATAGTGCTTGATTTCAGTTACATTTCAGTCATGCATGACCTGCTAATGTTTATTATTTCACACATAACCATTTTTTGTTCTTTATGACAATAAAATGTGTGGAAACTCAATTGTGCGTAATATTTTGGAACAGGCATTTTGGGTGCAGTTGTTATTTCAATTTTCTAAATGTACTATTATCATTGGGAAGTTCATTCAAAAACATATGAATTGTACTCTTATGATGACTGCCACTCATATAGATAATTTTGGAAAATCTGAGAAAATATGATTTGCATAATAATTGGGAACACAATATGTCTATACAGTATATATATATATATATATATATATTGATTGCACATTTTATGATGCTTCGCCCTGGGTGAATGGAGCCTTGGCCAGGAGGATTTTATGTCATCAGGTGGCCTCCACCATTCACAGGCTGTTTCGACCTGGAACCACAACAACCAGCTAACCTCCTCTCTCCTACTCCAAAGCCAGCAAGAGGCTTTTTCCGCTGTCCCCCATCCTGCAAGCTGCAACGTTTCTTTCCCTCCCTGCCAGTCCGATGGCTGTGAACAAACCGGCTGGGCAGGAAACCCTCGACAGCCGACCTCAACTGGAAACAGCCATGCCTGCCATCCCTTCCTCCTTTACTCATACAGAAGGTCTTGGTACTTGGAGCTCTTCCTTTTGTAAGCCTGTTCACACCCCTCTTCCAATGGCACAGTAAAATAAGGGAGAATGATCTTCTTAGCTTCTCCCGACCACAACACCACATTCGGCCTGTCCAGATGAACTGTAAGAACTTCAACCTTCCCCCTAGATATTAATTTCCCAGGATTGGGCCTTATGCAGCAGACTGGATTTTTTGCCGTTTCCTTTCCTCTCCTGCTCTAGGGTGTTGGCAAGTGTCATGAGCACCTTGCCAGGCCGCCACCTTTATCTTCCCTGTGCAAGTGCAATTTTACACCCGGACAGGATATGCGCCATTGTCCCCTTTTCCCCGCAAAACTTGCATAGTGGGATCTCGATCAGCCCCCACCTGTGCAAGTTTACTGGGGTTGGTAGTGTGTCATACACCGATCGCAGTAAGAAGGAAATGTGGAACGGTTCCAGCCTCCATAGATCTGTCCACGTTATCTTCCACTTAGGGAGATCCCACTTGGTCCAGGCTGACCTCTCACCTCCTCAAGAATCATGGGTCTTCTTTTGCTGGTCCCTGCCTTGCTCCACTGTTGGAAATTAGATGTTCCAAAACCCTGTCATCCTGCGCATGATGCCCCAATGATGTTGCGTATCCTCACCATGCCTTCTGCTTGTGCAACCGACAATTCATCTCCCTTCTTGCGACCAGACCTTATCATGATCCCTGCATATTTGACTTGGTCATCGTGGGAGTCTGTCGGTCAACACGAGTCTGCACTTTGCAATCTTAACCATAGATGTCAGAGAGTCAGTTGCCCTGATCGTATGTGGAGGCCTATTGAGGTGACGCTTGGAGGAATCCCCAGCCCCGTCCAGAGATACTTGTTGATTTTTCTCCCCATTCCTTCCACGTTTGTCATCAGGGTCTAATATAAAGTCAGCAGCCACGTGAGTCTTGGCAGCAGCCCATGTTGATAGAGCCACACTTTCAATTTTTCAGGAAGCACTGACTTTTCAATTCTCATCAACCATTCCTCTGTCTGCTTCTCTGTATTGGCAATATTGTTCCGATCGACCAGTGAGTTGTCAAACCACTTTTTGAGGCACTTGATTGGATTATTGTGAAATGATGGGATCTCTTCCTCTTGTACACACAGCCTAGACTTATTGGTCAACTTTCCATTCCTGATCAGCATGCTGCAAGATTTCTTTGGCTTAAACAGTCTGGCCTATGTTGCTATTTGGTCCAGAGCTGCCAGCACCCATCTTGCTTCCACATGGGTTGTGGTGGTCACGATAAGGTCATAAATATAACCCCTTATTGAGGTTATATGTCGAATGCCTGTCTCCATCTTTGGGCCCTTTGCCTCCTTTGCTGCAGATGTCATCAGCAAGTTAATTCCCATGACAAACAGGATTGGGGAGATTGTGTAGCCAGTCACAATGCCCTTTTCTAGCCTCTGCCAATGAGTTGTAAAATGGGTGGCTTTAAATTGCAACTGGATTCCACTAAAGTAGTTTGTTTCTTTTTTCGTAGTCAGTTTTCTTTTAAATGTTGATTGTTGAAAGACTCATCATGGATTCTACAATCGATACAAACCTGAATAATTCTTCATATACCCCAGCTACTTTGTGATTTATCAAATTAATTTTAAAATCAGTCCCAGCACCACTTTTAATGTTATAAGCATTTAAAAAAAAAAAAAAAGACAGGGGAAAATGTGGCCCCTGGTGTGTACCTCTCTGGGGGCACCTGCTTGAATGTAGGTAGCACATATGTCTTTGGCCCTTCGCTGTAGGCTGAAGTTGGTTGATGAGTGTTTGTACTGCTCACAGGCCAGATAAAACTGAAGATTCTCCTCACTGAACTCAGAGCGCAAAAATGCTCCAAACACTGAGACACCAGCTGCAAGAAGAAGAAAAAAAACAATTGCTGGTGGTGTAGCATTTAAAATAAGAAAACACACCTCTAGATGGGGAGTATTGCTAAGTGAAATTCCATACTCTTTTCCTTTTTGCTTGTCTCTTTTTAGGGTTGCTAAAGCAAACCATCATTTTCCATCTCTCCCTGTTCTGTGTACCTTCTACTCTGACTCCAAATACGTCCATGTCCTCCCTCACTGTATTTATTAATCTGTTTGTCTCCTGCCCCCTCTTTTGCTCTTATCCAGTAGCTCCATCTCTAGGATCATTCTAACAATGTATCCACTGTTCTTTCTCTGAACATGTTCAAACCATCTCAATCTGGCTTCTCTAGCTTTTTTTCCCCAAACCTTCCTGTCTGTGTTGTCCCTCTAATGACCTCATTCCTGACTCCTAAAGAGAATCTCATCATCTTTAAGCTTGCTACTGTCTCTAATCAAACCATTATGATTGGTCTCACAACCTATTTAGACACCTTCTGGTTCTCCTCCTCTGCTCCTTGTAACCTCAACAAGTCACTGTTCCTTCTTACTGTTCCTTCTTCTTGCAGATCACATCATCTGTAAACATCATCATCCATCGAGACTCCTGTTTGACCTCATCTGTCAATCTGTCCATCACCAAAGCAAAGAGAAAGGGACAATCCTTGATCCACTTTCGCCTTAAAGTCTTCTCTCCTTCCAACAACACACCTTACCAATATTATACTTTTCTAATACATGTACTGCAATAATCAAACATACTTTTCTGCCATTCTACCTTATACAAAACCCACGATTCCTCCCTTGTCACATTGTCATTGGTCTTTTCTAAATCTACAAAAAACAATGCAGCTCCTTCTAATTTTCTCTTCCTCTCAAATAAAACCTTGAAAATATACATTTTACTAAAAGCCTGCTCAGTGTGAGAAACCTGCATTTTTAGGATTACTTACTTTGACTGGCCAACAGCCATCTGTCAATCTGTCCATCACCAAAGCAAAACCCACGATTCCTCCCTTGTCACATTGTCATTGGTCTTTTCTAAATCTACAAAAAACAATGCAGCTCCTTCTAATTTTCTCTTCCTCTCAAATAAAACCTTGAAAATATACATTTTACTAAAAGCCTGCTCAGTGTGAGAAACCTGCATTTTTAGGATTACTTACTTTGACTGGCCAACAGCGTATTCAGAGACTCAGCCCAATTCTCCAGCTCTTTTCGGCTGAACTTACTCTTCTTACTGTGGCCCACCTGACTCCACTGACGCATGAAGTGCAGACGGGACCGTCGCTCTTTAGCACTGCACATCAGACAAAAAGAAGGAAAGGCTGTTAATGAATTAACATGACACAAAACTAAACATAGTGGAAAATAATAAACCAACCTGTCTTTTTGTGCAGCATGAAGATTGCTGTTGGAGGCATGAGGGCTCTAAAATAGAAAAAAAATAAACTTCAATAAATATGTATATATATATATGTGTATATGTATATGTATATGTATATATATATATATGTATATATATGTGTATATATGTATATATGTATATATGTATATGTATATATATATATATATATATATATATTTCTTTCTCTTCTGTTTTTGTAAAATTTTTTGAGCTACTGTAAAAAGTGTGTTTCCGCCCTCGGGGGATGAACAATTAACAATTCCTAATTCCTAACTTAAGAGAAATAAGGTGTAGCAACAGCTTATATCATTTTTCTTTAACACACCTTGTAAGAACAATCTCAACCACTTTAACAATACAAATCATAACAAATCAACAATTAACAATTAAACACTTTCAGTTTCTCTGAACCCGCTTCCCTTGTCTCTCTCTCCACGTCTCCGTCTGTGGCGGCTGTTTCTCTCCCTCTCACTCTGCCTGCCACTGTTAACTGCCGAGAGTTGATTGGCTGAAAAGCACCACGTGGGATAATTTAACCTGTACACAATTGGTCAGTTTATTTCCTGATACCGGCGCAGCTTTTCCTGCGTTTACAATGGCGTTGGTCATAAACACTGAAAAAGCTACGCACCTTAAAACTATCCTGTTAAATTAATCTGCCGTATAAATAGATTATAGATCCGGGTCCGTACAGAATTACCCCTGGGTCCGGACACGGACCGTGGTCCGTCAGTTAGTGACCCCTGATTTAAATGAAGACAGATATGTGGTTATTCAATAATAGTGTCTTCATTAGTCTGTCAATTGGGTTGATGAAAATTTTTGACCTAAATAGATATTTAGTTGATTTCCCCAGATGGCCTCTGATTCTTGTGGTTCATGTTTACATACACCCGCTTGTCTGGCCTACTTAAAAGGAAGTTATTTGAAATCAGGTTGTGCAATAATTCATGGAATCATCCCTTTAGTCTGGTGTTCATTTATGTTGTGTAAAAAGCCAAGGTGTAGAAATTTTGGGGTAAAAGCTTAACT